>JAIGNY010002177.1:565000-620000 GCA_020152595.1 Chiridota heheva
ACGAGCAAGACATTTGGAAATTCCGAAAAGATTTCATTCAAAAAATACCACCATCGGATCAAGCAGTGTCGCAATCCAAGAGAAAGCAGGGGGTGTTCGCTCCCGATAAAGCCTGGGGAGTCATATTTTGGATAATGTTCAGATTTTGCGATAAAATGTCATAGTTTCTAATTTATGTATTTGAAATATTAAAAATCATTGTGTTGAAAAACAGTTGAACTTTCAAAATTGTCGTTTCGCGCCTAAAAGCGTAGCTCTATTGTCTATTTTATCTAATATTTCGAAAACGGCATGGTGAACATATCAAATGGGAGTAGAAAAGTTGTAGCTATGACAGTAATGAAGGTATTTTCATGAGATTTAAGTTTCTCCTAGCAAAGATATTTTTTCCAGACTTATTTCAAATTTGAAAAATGTAACATTGCATAAGGCTTTAACGTTAGAATAACAAAGGATCATGGGAAATATCACAAAACGGCGGCTCTCATTAATAGGA
The DNA here is from genome assembly GCA_020152595.1 of Chiridota heheva. Taxonomy (NCBI): domain Eukaryota; kingdom Metazoa; phylum Echinodermata; class Holothuroidea; order Apodida; family Chiridotidae; genus Chiridota; species Chiridota heheva. Next base: position 565,497 of record JAIGNY010002177.1, read on the forward strand.
ACATTAATGTTCCCTTTAATTGGCATGCTACATGACTGTAGTATCGGAAGATTTACGACCAAAATTCGAAACAATTGTAAACTTTTGAAACAATATGCAGCAAAATTGGAGCATTTTAGGACCAAAGTTTGGGAGAATTTGTATATTAAACAATCATAATGTCTTAAAGAAAACGTTTGTGAATTTCTTTAGTCTTTCATAATTTGGGGCATGTATTTTGTTTGCGACCATAATTCTATTTAGAGGCCCAGAATTTCATTTGGGACCAGGCCCCCAGGCTACGCCACTGAATCACTGACATGTTTAGAGCGCCAAAAACCGAAAAGAATTTTCACCAAGGCGCTGTACAACTAAAAACAAACTATATACGCAAGAAAGAAGAAAATGGATGGAAATTATAAAACAATTTTATGGTTGAAATATACACCACACTGATAAAACACACTAAAGGCCTACCGCACTATACACTGATACAAGAGCAAAATAAACTGATAAATCACAGGAGTTATTGATGGCAGGCGACTTGCAAGAAGATGGGTTTGCGTCTTACACCACATGCCGGTATTTTATCTTATTTCAAAGAGGACTTTAAAACAAACACAATGGCGAAGAAACATTTCAAAAATATTATTCTGGTAAGAAGATATTCAAGTTTAAAACTGTCTTATCTTTGTAGAAATGGCTGGTGTAGTAAGACTAGTATGGGAAGATAGCATCTTTATCCTCACATTCTCAACAATTGTTAAAGGCCAGTTGTCGTCTCTAACGTGCAAAGTAAATCAAAATTCAATTCCTGTCTTTTGATTGGTCGAAACACAATGGTACAGTGCACTTATATTGATAGTCCAATCATTATTACTTTGGATTAATACGCCGCCACATTTTAATCACTATATTTAATGTATTTTACAGAAAATATATTCAACTTTTTAACTTTAACTGTTTAACTTTTAATATTGAATATGTATTTCTAACTATATATTTACTATTAACTCTATAGATATTTATATTTATATATTTATTTTGTATTCAATTATTTAACTTTTTTTCTATTTTAATAATTTTCCCTCGAACTTTCTTAAGGTATGGTATATTTTAATCATCTTTACAAGCTTCTGTTTTACTGCTTTCCTGACATATCTAGTTATGATTTTTAAGCCACAAAATCTTAGGAAGAAATATGATACAAAAAGACTCAGCGTTAAGGAATCTGAAGCTGTGATGTCACATCTAGTCTGTTTTCAGTCGTTTCTACACAAATAATACGGTATCAAACTTTAAACTGAACGGAAAGAGATTTTGTAATGCTTTCCGTTTTCCATTTGTTTCTTTAGAAGCCCTCTTTCATATAAGATGGACTTGCTTGACCACTGAATTATATATACAGGATTTGTTCATGGTCAAGCAAGTAAAGTTATATGTATACGAGGACTTTAAGAGAAACAAAATAGTGAAGAAAGTATTTCAATATCTTCTTCTTTAATAAAGGGGATATTAAAATGTAAAGTTCAGTATATATCTGTGTATAGTTAATGATTAGTGTAGCAAGTCCACTATGAAAGGTTGGGTGGCGCCCTCATTTTCACTTTCTTAATAGTTGTTAATGTTTTCTACAGAAAGTGAATTCTACTTTCTTGCTATTTGAATTTTTTTTCCTGAAACTTTTTCAGTTGGTAGCTTACAGGTGCCCTTACCAGATTCTATATTATCATTTTCCTGACATATCGAATAGTTCCTAAGCATAAAAACACAAAATATGATAACATACATAAATACTTTGAGGAATCTAAAGATGTGACGTCACAGCTTGTCTGATTTCAGTCATTTCTACACTTACTGCCAGATCATACAGAACTTTAAATTTAAACATCGGTATAAGATTTTTGAATTCTTTTTTAACTATTTTGTTTCTTAAGGTACTCTTTCATATAACAGTATAAGATACACCCGCTTGATCACTGAACTAATCCTTGGTTTGATTTGTCAATTTTTAACGGCACCACGACAAATGTATCAAATGTCAAATGTGCCAAGAGGGTATTAAGAAAATAAGGTGCAAGAGTTAGGACAGAGAGGAACGGGAGAGGAAAAAGGGAGAGGCAAGAGAGATAAAGGAATAAATAAGAGAGGCGCAAATAAAGGTGATAAACAGAAGGAAGGCTAGGATTGGAAGGTAGAAAAGGGCAGTAAAGGTAGGGATTAGATAAGGTGGAATCAGGGAAGTGCCAAATGGCACTTCCCTGGTGGAATCAGTTGCTATTGCGGCGGAAGGTGATGATTATGGAGGAGGGATTGTAGAGGAGGAGAGGAGAGACCTGAAGTTCAGGTATACAGGTATAAGAGACAGGTTAAAAGGATATGCTTGATTGAGAGATCGGTGTTGCAAGTAGGGCAGAGAGGAGTAGGGGGAGCCAGAAAGGAGGTGAGAGTGGGCGAGAAAGGAGTGACCGAGGCGGACGCGATCCTTAATTCGTTTTTTTATATTTTTTAATTTTGTTTATAGATATAATAGTGTCGGTATGGTATGTTTAATACATACTTGGATCTCTCAGCTTCAGCGGTACATCTGGGTACTCTTTGGCGTAAACAGTTCTATATGAATGGAATAAATGTTTTATGTTATTATCATTTTTATTGCTTATCGAATGGGAGAAAGTGCCCTTTTAAAATGTTTAAATATTATAGCCTAAGCACCCAGAATTTCAAGGTTTGTTGCCCTTTTATATGAAAAACGAACCCCCTTTCAAATTTCTGAAGCCCTTTTTGTTGAGAAAGTGCCCGTTAGCATCCGGAATTTCAAGATTGTTTGCCCTTTTGTACGAAAAACGAACCCCTTTCAAATTCCTGGCTACGGGCCTGCATATCATTTGTGAAAAGCATCCAATTTGTAAAGTCGAGATCCAGAGGTCATTTTAAAGCTGAAGACCCCACCCCTCCCCACGGCTTTGCCGCCCTGTTTAGACATCAAATGGAATACACACATGAAAACATGAATTTTCCCTCAAAGCTGTAAACTGGGCGGAGAAACATCATGACGTAGTTAAACAAATATTGTATGTAGGCCTATGCATTAACCAACACAAGGTCTTGCAAGGAATTCAGAAATACTTCCAACTGACTTACCTTCCGGACATGGTTAAGCTGTCAAAAGAAGGAGAAAATATGGGTTACTGCAAGTCAGAAACGATTTACGACAACTTCACGTACGGTACACGGAAAGCATGCTTGTTTTAAAGATACCTACTAGCCTATACCATACATGCTATACCTTCCCGATTTTCCCGATTTGGAGGTAAAATTGCAAAGTTATTAACATTTTATTGAACAAATTGGTAAAATTGGAAAGAATTATGGTCAAATTTGTCAAAACATTTCCCGAAAATTGTCATAAAATTCCTCAACTTCAAATAAGTTGCCTAAAATTAAAGACATTTCTTGAAATTGAAGAAAATCGCCTAAAATGAACGAAATATCCCTCTTGTTAAACAATTCACCGAAATTTTTAAAAAAGTGACCGAAATTTATCAAAAATCGAAGAAAAATGTAAAAAAAACAACGAAATTTTCCTTAAATTGACAAAAAAATTAACCAAATTATAAAAGAAACTGCACAAAAATGATGGAAATTTCCGGAAAAAAAAAAAAGGAAACTTCTCGAAAATAAAGAAAATTTCCCTAAAATTGAAGAAAAATCCCGAAAATTGAAGGAGATTTTTCGATTAGCAGCAACGTCATTGATGGAATATATACACACGATGATTAACAGGTGGGTAGTAGGTATCATCAAATCTGAAAAAAATATCAAAGTCCAATATTAGGAGTTTTGACACGCCACGTATATACATACTGGCATACATAGCATAATAGACAAGAGGTGGTCATTATATGATCGCGGAAACGATATTTAGCACATTTGCAAATATATCAAAATTGTTACATATTTGAACTAGTATCGTTTGTATAGCTGGAGTGTTCGACCCATGTAATCCCATGTTGGTTTAATGTGCACGTATCCCATTGTTGGTTTAATGTGCACGTATCCCATTGTTGGTTTAAAGTGCACGTATCCCATGTTGGTTTAATGTGCACGTATCCCATCCCATGTTGGTTTAATGTGCACGTATCCCATGTTGGTTTAATGTGCACGTATCCCATTGTTGGTTTAATGTGCACGTATCCCATTGTTGGTTTAAAGTGCACGTATCCCATGTTGGTTTAATGTGCACGTATCCCATCCCATGTTGGTTTAATGTGCACGTATCCCATGTTGGTTTAATGTGCACGTATCCCATTGTTGGTTTAATGTGCACGTATCCCATTGTTGGTTTAAAGTGCACGTATCCCATGTTGGTTTAATGTGCACGTATCCCATCCCCGTATCCCATCTTGATTTAATCGTATCCCATGTTGGTTTAATTATCCCATTGTTGGTTTAAAGTGCACGTATCCCATGTTGGTTTAATGTGCACGTATCCCATTGTTGGTTTAATGTGCACGTATCCCATCTTGATTTAATGTGCACGTATCCCATGTTGGTTTAATGTGCACGTATCCCATTCTTGGTTTAATGTGCACGTATCCCATGTTGGTTTAATGTGCACGTATCCCATTGTTGGTTTAAAGTGCACGTATCCCATGTTGGTTTAATGTGCACGTATCCCATTGTTGGTTTAAAGTGCACGTATCCCATGTTGGTTTAATGTGCACGTATCCCATTCTTGGTTTAAAGTGCACGTATCCCATGTTGGTTTAATGTGCACGTATCCCATGTTGGTTTAATGTGGATTGAATGTGGTGTCTCTAAGAAAGATAACCCATGCGAAGTTATTAACATTATATTGAACAAATTGGTAAAATTGGAATGAATTATGGTCAAATTTGTCAAAACATTTCCCGAAAATTGACATAAAATTCCTCAAAATCAAATAAATTGCCTAAAATTAAAGACATTTCTTGAAATTGAAGAAAATCGCCTGAAATGAACGAAATATCCCTCTTGTCAAACAATTCACCGAAATTTTAAAGAAAGTGACCGAAATTTATCAAAAAAATGCAGCCATGGGTAAGGGACCCGTATATGACCAGATGGGATGCATATACGGGCAATTTGGGCGGTGATGAGTATGTAATTTTTACGGTTAACTAAATTAATTGCGTTATCTTCAACGCTTTTACACTAACACATTTCTGTTCCCAAAAAGAAAGAAAAAAGAAGCATACTACATTATTTTATGAATCAAAAATCAAACCCATAACTGCCGTAACACAACTCGAGTCCCGGGTCTACTGCAGTATCGTGCATGTTATTCAGGATAATGAAAGCCATACCACGTATGTATGAGGACAAGTGGTGTAATTTCCACCATTTGAAGGCGACCACAAATTTTGTAACATCATAAAGAATAAATATAAAAACAAAAATTTTAAATCAAATGACGAGTTGACATGGTATCGTGTTTATGTGAACAATTTATAGGCCCTTAGAGGATTAGTTTAAGGGTAACGCAAGTCCATCGTACATGAAAGAGGACTTCAAAAGAAACAAAATTGTGAAGAATGTATGCAAATATCTTATTCCGCTAACAGGCTAAGGAGATATTAAGGTTTAAAGTTTGGTATCATTTGTGTGGAAACGAGTGAAATCAGACTAATTGTGACGTTGCAGCCTCAGATTCCTCTAATTCTTTATTGTATTCCACTATATTTTGTTCTCCGATTTTGTGGCTTACAAAACATTGGATTTGTCAGGAAAGTAGTAAAAAATAATAAGGGTAATTACAATTTACCACCGGAGAAAGTTCGAGGAAAAATGATTCAAAAAGTAAAAATGTTGAATGAATTTGCATTAAAATACATTAACATTTGTTAAAAATGAGTGTGTCAACCTTCCGTTGTAGACTCACCACACCAGCCATTTCTACACAGGTAAAACAGAGCTTTAAACTTAAATATTTCCTTAACGGAATAAGCTATTTGAATGTTTTCTTCACTATTTTGTTTCTTTTGAAGTGCTCTTTCGTATAAAATGGACTTGTTTGACCACTGAAGTAACCCTTTATTCTAATGCATACGAAGAAAACGATAATAACACTAGTTGAATCCATCAGAGTTATTAGACCCATAAGGCCGTTGCTTATCCCCGGTTTACTTGGCGTAAGCAGATGGGAGTTCGCGACTTTACATGCACGGGACGCCAGTCCATCGCAGGTTAACTCCCCATCAGTGCTGGTACTCATTTTACAGCTGAGTGGACTGAAGTAAATAAAGTGCCTTGTGTTTTACTTAAGGACACAATGCAGCACTCGTGACGGGAATCGATCCCGGTACTTTGCGAATACGACTCCTTATCCATGCAGTGAGCCACTACATCACTTTTACAACACTAACATGGTGTAAATAATTCTCAATCAATTTATATCCGTATATATAAATATATTATAAATTGTTAAACTTGTTAATATGAATATTAATACAATACCTATGTGATTATTCTTGTCCAGGTTATATGCAAACTACTTTGTAGGAGTATACTCGTTGTTTAAGTCTTCTGGGCGCAGTTGATTTTTATTTATAGCATTTCACAGATTGGTACGCGATCAAAGTTCACCATTACGGAATATGCGCAGTGAATGTTGTTTAAAGAGTTTCCCCTCGTGATATCTGCATATGTCTATATTGTGCAAAATGTCACACCTCAGAAATGTTTGGGAAAATACCATCCGAAAATTTCTGCGGAAATGTAGGTATTCATACCTCATTTCTTGGCGAACCTCTACGCGTAACGTGTTTTATACAATAAATTTGAAAGAAAAAAAGTTGAGGTAAAAATGTGACATAATCCGGCGCTTTCTAATTCAAATGGATAAAAATGAACTTACTGATAGTGAGGTTTCTAAGACTGTACCCTTCTTTTATATCAACGTTACTTTTTGTTTTAAAGGTTAGCTTTTAGTGGATCGTTGAGACATATATCAATTCGATCTTTTGTTATCACGCCCAAATTGCTTTATCTTTAAAGAGCCCCCCGCCCCACCCCCTCTCTGTATTTGAACCTTTACTCCTTTGAGGTAATTCGGGAGGCCCTTATCATAGTCATTGTAAGGCCCCGGGGTCTTTTTCATACGGTGCCTCTTCGGGACTCTTTGGGGCATCTTATCATGTAATCATAAGGCCCCTTAATTGCCTTCTTGCTACTAGTACTTTATAGAGGCCAGGGCCTTTCGGGTCGGAGCCGGCGTTGCAGCCAGGGGCGTAACTTGACTTCGAGCCCAGGAGGGGGTGTAAGTCAAATTTTCCTTTGCCCTACTCATTAAAAAACGAAATACATGTGACTATACAATCACACAATATAGAACAATTGGGAACAGATCACCTCCCACCCTCCCCCCTCCCCCATCCCACCCACCACCGCCAAGCCTGTCGCCAGAAATTGTTACTGCGTAACACCGTGTGTCCATTAACGGGCCCTGGCGAGGTCTATAGGGGTGAAGCCTCGGTTGGGATCCAGAGGACGAAGCCCTGGGAGCTACGAAGTAATGCATCAGCAGAGAAGAAGTTTCTCTGCAAACTGGTTGGAGAGATTTTCTTGGTTAACGTGTATTTCCAGGGTCCATTGAGATAAGTGTATTTTTCGGGCACTCTGGGTGGTTAAATCTTCATTGGGCACGCTGGGTGCTTGTGGTTTAATTCTCATTGGGCTCACTGGGTGATTGGGGTTTAATCTTCATTCAGTCATTGGGCGCATTGGATATTTGGGGACCTCATTAGGTGTACTAGGTGCTTCCATTGAGCTAACGTATATTTCTATGGTCCATTGAGATAACGTGTATTTTCTTGGACACTCTGGGCAGGGAGTTGTTACTTTGAAAAGTAACAACTCCCTGTACAAACGAGCTAAAATCATTACTATGCCGAATATGAAACGAAACAAACATGCAGTTGATAAAATATGAAAATTTCAATATTTTTACATTAAGCCTCGCCTACTCATTGATATGCATGACATCCCTATTAAAAACATTAGGGCTCACTAAGAACCACCGGCTATCTGTGTGTTGAATATGATATGAAACCAGTTTACCGTTCTTGAGATACCGTGTTTACAAGCTTTTTTCAGCAAAAATGATATTAAGCCCCGCCCACTATGCATACTAACGAAATTCAACATTTTTACATCATGAACATGCACACAAAAGCTAACATCATAATTATACCAAATATGAAACAAAATAGACCCACAGTTGTTAGAATATGAACAATTTAATTTGTTTACAATAAGCCCCGCCTACCCATTAATATGCATGACATCCCCTTAAAACAATATGGAAGATCTACGAACCACGGGCTATCTGTGTGTTGAATATGACATTACTCCAGTTTACCCTTCTTGAGATACCGTGTGTACAAGCTTTTTTCAGCAAAATGATATTAAGCCCCGCCCATTATGTATAATTGAAATTCAACGTTTTTACATCATGAACATGTACACACCAGCTAACATCATACTTATACCAAATATGAAACAAAACAGAAACACAGTTGTTAGAATATGAACATTTCAAGATATTTACATTAAGTCCCGCCTACTCATTAATATGCATGACAATCCATTAAAACAACATGGAACATCTACAAACCACGGGCTATCTGTGAATTGAATATGGCATGACTACAGCTTACCGTTCTTGAGATGTATTGTTTACAAGCTTTTTTCAGCAAAATGATATTAGGCCCCGCCCACTATGTATATTAATGAAATTCAAAGTTTTTACATCATGAACATGTACACACCAGATAACATCATGATTATCCCAAATATGAATTGTACGTAGAGTGCGTCAAATTTCTATGGTGAAGTCACAAACAAGGCGTGTTTGATCATTTGCCCCGAAAATAATAACGTTAGCTAAACTTTGATGTACAGCCTATCCAACTATGTAATACTTACTTGGTTGGATGCTTCGCTGCATCGTAAATACCACTCCCCCAAGAAAAACTTAGATACTCTGATTTTTGTTTGTTACGTCTTGTTTATTGATGACGTAATCTGCATTCTAACAGCAAGATCAAATATTAATAGCTGATATTCTACGCACACTTTGATTATGTCTTCGACGATATATGCATACTACTTCGGTGATAGTTTATTAAACATATCAGAAACATCACCACACATAACTACTTCAAAAGAAATATTTATAATATTGAAAATTTCGTCACTCAAGGATAGAGATTACTGAAAAATTTGCAGATTTTGTCGCGTATCCAACGGAACCGCCCATTCTTAAAATGAGGTTTGACAAATTGCTGGGTAATGTGTAAACATTCAATCATCCGAGTCAGTCTCACTGAATATATATATATATATATATATATATATATATATATATATATATATATATATATATATATATATATATATATATATATATATATATATATATATATATATATATATATATATATATATATATATATATATATATATATATATATATATATATATATATATATATATATATATATATATATATATATATATATATATATATATATATATATATATATATATATATATATATATATATTAACTCTTATTTATTTATGAAAGTCTTATATTCATGATTATTTATGTACAAGACGGACATAAACATAATGTAAGTCACAGTAACTTTTCTAAATTAAATGTATGTCCAAAAATATTCCCCGCCTATAAATGGACCATCCCAAATTTGCTTGTACGGCAATTGATAGCTTTGTGTGTTACACTTTTCGATATCACCACCACAACTAACTACAACCCACACAACCTCCATCAGCACCACCACGGACATCATTGATATGACCATCATCGTCACCAACGTCATATTTCTTTAAGAACGAGTACCCAGTACGCAAGGCACCGGAATTCCATCAGCGGTACGTCAGCGGCAAAGATAACTGCCCACTTATGGCAAAGTGAGCATGCGGCCCATCAGCGGTGGCCTGATATAGGCTCGCCGGGTACCCACTGTACTGCCGATTATGTAAAATGTATTTGCTATGAAATATGCAATTGAAAAATCACAATGCATGGCTTTAGCAACGTTGCTATCGCATCACCATGCATGGAGTAATAGTGTCCGCGTTATTGGGTAATTTAACAGTTTATTTGTTATACAAAGTATGAGACGAAGTTTTATTTCTATATTTTGCATATTTATTAAATAGAATATGACATAACTAATAATGTCAATATCTGTACATCAACATATATTTTATTTACAGTATTACATGCACACTGTACACAAACATTTACAGATGACATTCCTTTACTAATACAATTGGGGACAGAATATGTCGGTCATGTGAGTTAACTCTTCATTGGAATAGTATGTTTTATGTTTTAACTCCGCCTCAAATATGGAGATGGGCACACGCCCATAGCTGCTAAATGCTTCCGGAATAACGCCAGTGCTGGCTTGACGCTGTCTTTTTGCCGCAAGGATAACGCCAGCGGACCGCCGGCGGCTAGTCGCTGCCGTTTTTCAAGCAGGATAACGTCAGCGGGCCGACAACGGCTTGTGTACTGGATAATATATTATTTCAAATGGATCCAAACATAGATGAGATACTGTCCTATTCATTAAATTCCTTATTTAATTTACGTTTGTTTTTTCAGATCATTTTCTTTTGCACAATTTTCGGTTCTCTCACATCAATACTCCTTATGAGGGTAGGTTACTTTGCTGAAAGTTATCATAAATAATATGACGGTATGAAGTTCAAGAGACAGGTGCACACTTTTGTCATAATGATTCATTAAGGAAAATAAGCTTTAAAAGTAATTAATGAATGGCATATACCTACGATATGAACATATAGTTATGTTTTGCTATTACTAAGTTGAATCATGTTTGCTGTTCGACTAGGCTGTTAATTGATAGTATGTAATTGTAGAGGTTAATGACATTTTGTTCAAAATAGTGCTTTTGCCTGGATTGGTAAATATCCCATAAACAAAACAAAATGCCATCAATTGAAAATTATGGTAAGAAAACTCAAGATATCAATTACGTATTAACCGATAATTGGCTAGAAACGTTTTCCAAACCCAATATTACTTACATAGGCCTTATGCATTCAAAAAGATTTCTACCGCATCACACAGTAGTCAATCATAAGTCGTTGTTAATAGGTAACTGGAGAAAACTAAGTGTCACCCTTAGCGCAGGAAAAACGTTTTTTTTTTAGCCCTAAATGATACGAATAAACCCATGCGAGCACTACAATTAGATATTACTATTAGATATTACCTGTTCAACACATTTTAAAACGTCAATTGATTTGAAAAATATGTACGAAGCTTCAAAGTAAGAAATACGTAAAGAAAATGCATCCAGTATTTACGTATGTCAGGAGTCTTTGGACATGAACGTGTAGCGTTTCTTAGTTTAAATTTGAAAAAAAAAAATCCACAATGCACAATGATTAAGTTACGAAACTTTTTGACATTTTATTTAATCACTAATAGTGACTCGCTTTTTTCTATTTGTACTTAGGCCAAGGATAATGCAACGTCCCTTTTAATGGTAAGGGAATTTTTCAATTCATTAATGGTCTCTATGTTTGAACATGCATCTTAAGCAGTTAAGTACTGATTGTTTTATTCAGACTATGAGGAATACAGATATAAATATCCGAGAGGCGGAAGGAAAACAAAACCAACTACGACCTTAAAAGTATGTTACAAATATTCGATATAAATGGAATTAACATATACCAATATCAATTTCATGTTAAAATTTAATTTTTATTTCAAAAACTTCGTCTTGTATATTTCAAGATACGTCGCTAACTATTAAGGTCATTTCGATCTGTGTTCGTTGATTCAATTTAGCTTTAAGTAATCTAATAGCAAAAAATAGTGCTTTGCCAGGGGACAAAGTTGCAGATGGCATTAGTGTCAACTGCTATTTTAAACATATTCTATGCAAATTCTATGCCTATTTATTTGACGGAAAGGCTGCGTTCTCAGCTACTTTTTAGTACTTTTTAATATTCTTTTACAGATATCTATTTGGTCTATCACTTCTGGCTCTCTAACATCCGCATTTGTGATATGGGTTCGTAAGTTTGTTACATGTAAAAGATAACACTGCTCTATATACTAGACGGGTAGCAGAATCAAGGACACATTTTGAAGTTTTATTAGGGCGATGAATGCTTTCACAAAGGAATTTCAACGATTAGAATACGGATGCAAACTAATTGTTTTAAGGGTCAAGAAAACGGAGAAGTAACACTATCTTCGTCGTCGCCGTGACAATAATCATACTTCAGAATCAGATAATTGCGTAAATGTTATCGAGTTTGGATTTAAACTAATTTGAACAGGAATTAATTATCACATGCTTTTTTGTTATCTTCTCATATCTACAGAATGGTTCCAAATGGTCTAATCCTAAAGTGAGTGATTTATTTCTCTCCATTTACTAGCAAATGCTTGTCAATCCTTACAAATTATGCAAGTGACTAAAGTGCTAAAGAGAACATTGATATTCGGATAAAGTCACGGCGCAAAACTTTTAAACAAAAACCACAGTTAGTGGGTAAATATACAATATGCATGTCAACAAATAGAAAAATCTTTCTCCATTTTTTCTTCTGTCATTTCCCTCAGGATAAGACAGGTCTAGTATTGCTAGTATTGCTGAGTAGGTCTACATGCTGGAAATCCGCAATATTTGAGCTAAGGACTATTTCAAAGTTTTCATGAACAGATCTTGTAATTAAAAATGTGGTGCTATACACCGTACCCTAAATGTTTTTAATATGTAATAAAAGGCAGCAATGCTTAACACAAAAAATATTCGCAAAAATAGTAAAAAGTTTGTAACCAGGTAATATATAATGAAATATTATGTGCCATCCACTTTTTTGTAGCAACTTATCAAATATGGTATGTAAGGAGCAGTTGTATGGCTATTTGAGTTGATGCAGAAATATAACAGAAATGATTTACTACGAAAGCATGTTTTTTGTAAGAGTCATGAAGAAATAATAAATGAGAATAATATTATTCAAAAATAAAAATGAATTAGAATTCTTCCGGAGGGAGGATTCACAGTTTCGAATTGTCCTTTTCTTCTTTATTCTGACAATAAATTGCTATGAACACTAATTGACACATGATCAAATCCGTTTAAGAAATTGGTATATTCATGTAAATGCAGGTTGATCTATTGCTTTAACACCAGAGTCCAAACTAGTAACTGTTTGGCAATTCTTTTTAGTTGGCTTGTTAATCTTATAGCATTAAAATGTAATGATAACAATCTTATCATATGATTTATCAATACCAAGGTTTGTTGCATGAGAAAATGGTAAGGGTCGAAACTTTAATCTTAAAAAAAAAGCAGATGCATAGGAAGCGTGAGGGGCAGGTGAGAAAACTCACTCTTGAAAAGATTTCGTCGTCCCACTTGAATGGTTTCTTCCCGGTCAAAAAATCATCATCATCATCATCATCATCATCATCATCATCATCATCATCATCATCATCATCATCATCATCATCATCATCACCATCACCATCATCATCATCATCATCATCATCATCATCATCATCATCATCATCATCATCATCATCATCATCATCATCATCATCATCATCATCATCATCATCATCATCATCATCATCACCATCACCATCACCATCATCATCATCATCATCATCATCATCATCATCATCATCATCATCATCATCATCATCATCACCATCATCATCATCATCATCATCATCATCATCATCATCATCATCATCATCATCATCATCATCATCATCATCATCATCATCATCATCATCATCATCATCATCATCATCACCACCACCACCACCATCATCATCATCATCATCATCATCATCATCATCATCATCATCATCATCCTCATCATCATCATCATCATCATCATCATCATCATCATCATCATCATCATCATCATCATCATCATCATCATCATCATCATCATCATCATCATCATCATCATCATCATCATCATCATCATCATCATCATCATCATCATCATCATCATCATCATCATCATCATCATCATCATCATCATCATCATCATCATCATCATCATCATCATCATCATCATCATCATCATCATCATCATCATCATCATCATCATCATCATCATCATCATCATCATCATCATCATCATCATCATCATCATCATCATCATCATCATCATCATCATCATCATCATCATCATCATCATCATCATCATCATCATCATCATCATCATCATCATCATCATCATCATCATCATCATCATCATCATCATCATCATCATAATGTATTTGACGTTGCAGCGTTCACATGAGTCAAATCACTGTCATTTATAACAGGAATCGCATGGACGTCGCATGGTGGGAGCGAATGATGAAAAGTGACACTTTTACTGACCAAAATATTTAAAATAATTATTTTGATGAAAACAAAATTTTGAAGTAAAACCACATTGATGTATATAGCCAGGGCGTAAATGACGCATTATGTATATAGCCAGGGTGTAAATGACGCTTTGAAAACAAAAGAATCTACGAAGAGCATTTCTTGCACATGTTTCCCGTATGCGTTGAAGGAAAGGGGTGATCGTCTCCATTGAGCAGGCATTATCGTTCATTTTTAAAAAATGTACCTATTATATATCTATATAAATAAATTTGCATAGGTCTTCATCAGTCTTGTAACATTTGTTTGAATTTTTAATTACTGAATTTTCTACTCAGAACACAATCTTTCGATTCTTTCTCAGGTTTGTTTTATGAACATTTCTTCAGGCCTTCTGACGCCATCGATTGTGATTTGGGTTCGTATTTTATTCGCTTGCTTATCTGTTAATCAGCAATTGAATTTTAAAGTGACTCTTCCAAACGTATCACCGCGTACCAATTTTTAGTTGTTGGATCCACATTTTCATTCAAATCGAGTTGAATATGAGTTGCCGAAGTAGAAATATTTTGCAGGAGCATTGATGTCGAGCATTGATGTCGATACTTTTAATCTGAAGAGTTAGAAGAATACTGCTGTAAAAATCATTTCGATGTAAACAAGAGACAAGGCATAAATTCGTCTATTTCCGGAAGCCTTTTAAGGAATCGTATCGGAAAGTGATATATTGCTTAATATACAGGGAGATTTTGACAGTTTTTAGGCAGAGTCAATTTCAACCTAACAGCTTAGGGTTAGGTTTAGAATTAGACTTCAAAACCTTCCTGTATGCTGGGCAATATTATACAGAACAGTGTAAGTGTGCTAAGTATTCCTTTCCATGATCATAAGTATAAATCTACAAGTACGGATATGGACGCAACATTCGTTGGCGTAGCCAGGATGACATTGTTAGGGTCAACAATCCTCTATAATAACACAAATAATAACAAAACTATAACGGCAGAGATCTTAATTAAAAAAATGAATATTTTTAATTGCGGGTACTCTCCCTAACTTACGGTTTTATTCACCACCACCAATTTTATTTGAATGGGAGCAGTTAAATGTAACGAAGAGGTTTTGAACTTCAATCACATACTTAATCAAAGTTAAAACGGACTGAGTTAAATCGAACTAATGATAATGCTATGGCATGCTATGACAATCTCTTAGTGAAGTCCGTAAGCCAGTTGAAAGCCATGTCCACAGCCTGCGGAGGCACAAATAAGTCCATCAACCGTACAAGAAAGAATTTCACCAAGCATTAATGCATTGATTAAGGCAAGTGGAAACATTGAAATAATTAGAAGGAAACTTAATTTTGTTCAAGAAGTTGTGATCGCATTTTTCGTTAGAATACTAACTAATGCTTATCTGTCGATTAACAATTTCTTTATACGCTTTTCACATAGGGCCCATCAGAACAAATATTCAGAGTGAGTGGTCTCTTTTGCATCTTTTAAAATATATCTTTTATACATGTTTAGGTACATTTTTTATAAAGCCCACTTATTGATAAGTTAGGAAGCCTCATTAATAAGCTAGGATCGAATAAAAAGCATTTAATGAACTAAAAGATACAACTATAAAACCTACAAAAGAATGTAAATATGTCCAATCCGACGTTTGTTTTATACTTTTGCAGTATAGTCTTATATTGCACCAACAATGCTTTTGCAATCAAAAAGTACATTTTTCTTCCTAAAATATTATAATCTCAAATTTAAACAAATTTTCAGACTGCTGCTCTTACTTTTCGTTTGTTTGACTTTCCTTTTAGGTACTAACAAGAATTGTGATTCCCACTTTGTTTTTTCTTATTCCGTTTATACATCCGTATTTTTTCTGTCCAATATGTACATTTTGTTCATCAGTCAATCCCCAACTCTAAAAAGATGTTCCTTTTCTTATCTACGTATTTCGCCCACTCTGATTTATAAATAGGTAATTAGTTCAATCATGCCATTTGCCGACGTTGATTTCATAGTCAAAGGTTCTATGAAATCCTTTCATTTTCACAAAGCTTTAGTTAAAGGTTGAATAATGTTTTTTTTATCATGAAATCTACGGACAAAAAGTTACAAATGTTACAAAACGTTAAAAATTTCCGCCTTAAATTTCTCCCTCGTTAGGTTGTGAAACACTCTTCATACAAGTTGATTTTTGACTATGTGAGAAAAAATTTCTTTTTCACGTCCTCCGAAAGAAATTTGATCAGGTAATTTGGCAAAATGGTCAAGGGCACGGCAAAAGCAGAACAACTTTGATTGAAAAATTAGGCCCACACGTTCACGGAAAATGCGCAAACATTAGTTAATGATAAAATCCCATGTAAAATAATTTCCTGGGCATACAACCTGCTAAACTATAGTCATGATTTGTTCCTCTTCGTAGTCTTCGTAAGTACATACATAACTTTTGTATTGATTCCTAAGTAAAGCATGTCAAAATAGCAAGTTTTCCTTCTGCATTGGTTAATGTACTGTGGGGTTGTGGGTTGAATCGATGGAAATAGTCTTATAATGTTTTATTTATCTGTGCAGTCCACATTACTTGTGCGCAGATAATTTAAAACGATGTCGATATCAATTTGCTGATCATTGTAATTAACTTTCGTCATGGCGGTACGTTTTGCGGAATTGTTTTAAATATATTTTTCTTTAATACGTTTCTGTTTGAAAAATATAAATTACTTGATTCTCGATCTAAGCCTGTATGTTTTACAGACTTCTTTGTTAAATTATTATGCTGAGATAAAGACACTTTTGAGTAGTTATACAATCTATTTGATGTAACATTCGCTCTCAATTATTAAAACAATTTTGGCAAAATTCCAGCCATTTTAACAGTGTCGAATATTGTGTTATATCTAAAAAAAAATCACTATAAATATTTTGCAGGTAGCTATCGTGATTGCCGTAAGTTGGATTTGTTTACTTTATTTACATCATATCTAAAATAAATTGTTCAATATTGTTCTTTAATCAAGGCAATAACTACACTTGTATTATGCTTATAACTCCACATGCAATAACAGTAGATAGTGTTTATTTTTGCTATCATATTGAACTTCATGTTTTTATATTTTGTTGAGCACTGAGTTGATATAATCAAATGGCAGCAATATTCTATGAATTAGTCGGAGGACTGACCTCACTTGACATGAACAATTTAATTATAATAACATTATAACAAATTTGAATCCAGCCGCGAAATTTGAATGCATTGCCCATGAAAAATCCACGTTTTTCACAGTATTTATTTAAACAAGTCAAACGAAATCCCAAAATAAAAAGAAGATAGGTTAAACTACAAAGAGACCTTGTTTTCCCACTTCGAAGCATTAAAACTCAAGAAATGACCTACATTTTACGCAAGGGCCGGCAACTCTTCGTCTCGTTCAGAAATGGAACAAATCACCATCTTGAAAACGTAATATTATCGTATGTAGTAATGAATATTCATCAAATAATTGTTAAGTAACTGATGCTCACAGTGCACCAAATGCTTTAAACGGATGCCTGCTGTCACGTTTTTTAGGTAAGGCAGGAATGAACACTAACGGCAGGTTGTACTAAGGGGAGGGTGAATTCGTTTAGAAAGGTACTGGGATAAGGAAAAACATAATCAGTCGTGGAAATGGGTATATTAATTTATTTTAAGTTTTAACTGATGGGTTGTTTTTTGTATAGCTTGTATGAATTTTGGCCCCAATCAGACTGTGGGTTATAGCTCGACAACAATCACGACAGTAACTACATTTACGGTTAACCACCACTCCCCATCGTCTTAATCATAAACATTTTACATCGTCATTAGTTTGAAAGTACTAATTGAACCAAGGAACAGCGAGCTTATGTTCTACCCAAATTTTAGTTATCTCTTCGGAACATTATGCTGCTTACAATTCTGGTCATACGCATAACATCCAGCTCCACTAAATAGATAATCCATGAGACATGGACAACGCCCAGTGGAACAACAATATTTTTCAATAAGTGGTGATGTTCCGAACCCTTAATGCATATGACATCCAGCCTTCGCCAAAATTGACTTGAGCTTTCACTTATACAGTTATACAAAAACGGTCCTATGCTTAGAAGCTTAACATATCTGTTGAACTTTCGGGAAGGGGAATTGATAATGCAACAAATGAAAATAATAGTTGTAAAAACAAAACTCATACTTCACTCAGGAAAAATCCCATGACCTAAACTAAAATCATGAATACAACATAAAATACTAATGAATACTCAACACAACAATGTAATAAAATATCTACAAAATCGCCATTCATACTCAGAAAGACTAGCAGTATGAGCCATGAAAATGTGTAATGTAGTTTTGTAAGAAGTTTCAAGAATTATATTAGCTCATACTACTAGTCTTTCTGAGTATGAAATTGAAACACATAAATATTCTTATATAAAGCAAAAATAAAGTATATATAGTTTTTTTGAGTTTTGCATAAAATGTGCAGCTTAGACCACAGACTCTTATCAGGATGCAAAAACGGACATGAGCGCAATTGTTGGATTTTGGCACAACATTAGTATAAACACCAGACTACCTGACTACAAAACAAACAGCAAATGAGACAGATAATGCAATAAATAAGTACACTTCATATGATAAAACATGCATATATGAAATAGAAAACAATTCGATCCCAAAATTCCAAACGATATAAAAATGCTTGATACGGAGCTGAAAATGTTGACAATTAAACCTTAATTTAATTCAACATTAGCAGCCGGAAAGCAAAGATTGTGCTGCCACTCTAATGTAATGCAATTAGTATCAGTAATAAACGTCCATAATTTTAATTAATACATTGAATAATAGGTTACCAACCTAAAAAAGTAATTCCAGAATGTAAAACGCATCAAGAGTTAACAAGACAATGATATGCAAGTGAGACATATAAACAGACGTAACACCGTAAAATTGGAATACTTGCATGAAATTAGGATTAACCAAATATACAGTCACCCTGGCAGTAGTTTTCTAATACTAACAGCAAGTAAGCCTGGGAACCAGGCTTAAGGTCATAAATTTAGCATGGTATATCGTACTGGAGTTGGGCCTCTCAACATTAATAATACAATCCCATGTAAAATAATGACCCAGGCATACAATCTGCTAGACTATAAGTCATGATTTTGTTTGCAAATGCATCCCATTAGGCACAATATCAAGTCAATAAAAATAAATTTATTTTCAATCAGGGATCTTGATCTAACTGTAACTTAAAGGAGCTCTCCACAGAGATTATTTGTGATAATTTGTGGGCATTTCGTCCACATCCAATCAAATCTCGCGATCCGTTTTTTTGTGGATTTAATCTCAATGAAAGTTCGTTCACTTGCCGAGTGCTCTCAATGAAAGTTTGTTTACTCGCCGAGTGCTCTCGAACGTTCACTGTTAGGCAGTTAAGCATTTTGAAGGTCTGATTGTCTCTTCTGGTACAGTATAGTAACGATAGTGACAACATTATAGGGCCTACGTTAAAGTTAAGACTTGATATTTTTGGCCGATAAAGAAGCCTGGACCTAGGAGGATTTGGCTAATACTGTCCGCTAGAAGTATTACTATGCGTATTTGCCTGTTACGTTAGTGTAATGACCCCATTTCCAAAATATCATGTCTTAATGTTACACTTGCCTAACGACACAGCAAGCCTCACAGTAAGCCTCGACGTAAGAACTCGTCGCTAATTTATTAGCAAATGACAATTGAAATGCGTTCCAACAGTGAACAGACGCCAACTCCAAGCAAATTTCAGTGGGTGGATACATTTACAAGAAAAAATAGTAACGAAATCAAGTTTCTGTGCATTTGTAAAGTCCTAACAACCGGCCGAGTAATCTACACACCTAGGCCTATGTGCATAATCGACAGTGCAGTACAGCACAGCAAAGCTATGAATATTCAAATTCAAAGAGGCTGAATGAAAAGCCTATACAAAACATGCAGGATTATTTATTAGACTCTAATAAAGTACGCATTCATTTTTCGGCCGAGCGCTCCTTTAAACGCAGCTTACAATATCATGGTCCGAGAACAACACTCAATTGTCTCAAGCATCAACATTCCAGTGTGATTAGTTAACTATCTTAATTCACGTATTAATTAGAACTATACATATCTACAACACAGTTTCCACGAGCAAGTCATAAAGATATGGCATGACTACTGCCAAAGTGGATTTCGACAAAGTCCTAAGCCTCTGCTTATGATATTCTCTGTAGTGAATGCATACCTTACGATAAACAACGTCCTCCGTTCATATAACGGGCTAGGTTCCGTTAGAGAATGTGATACCGGAAGTCAGGTTTTAGAAAAAATTGGGTGAATTTACTGGCACTTCAGCTCATTTTCGTTCAGTTGCGTCTTAAATTTCGCTACTTCAGTTTTTATCTTTTCGATGTATTCTTCGCTGCCGTCGCTGTTTCTAATTTCTATGCAGACGTATCACTTTCTATAATATATAGTATCGATATATATATATATATATATATATATATATATATATATATATATATATATATATATATATATATATATATATATATATATATATAAATAGATAGATAGATCATATTATATATTTTATATATTTTCTGATTATTAGAAGTAAGTAGTTCAAATTAACTCCTAAATATATCGTTATAATCAAATATGTTATTCAAAAACTTTGAAAATCATGCTTTTAATAATTGATTAGGGTCCTTAATTTATCAAACACTTTTTCACTAATAATACAAACGACAATGCCTCAATCTATTCTTTATTTGTATCCTCAAGATTCGAGTAAAAATCGTAAGAGAAAAGCAGAAAAGGACAGAACATATTTATGTTTAATTCTTTGCCCTAAACAAAGAAGCAGATGAATTAGTGGAATATTTTGAAAAAGGAGAATGTGACATAAATATTAGTTTTCACATTCTGCGATACGAGGAATTTACGCCAAAATTAGCAAGTGTTGACAAATCGAAAATTCAAGGCACTTGTCCTATATATTGTTACGTGAAAAATGAGGTTAATCCGATGTTCATTAAAAGAGATGTGGAATGCATTGCAAACATAAAGGTAATTATAGTTGTTGTTATATCTCTATCTATATTTACATCTGTATCTCTCTCTATATTTCTATCTCTATATCTATATACACAATTTGTTTTATAGCTATAGCAATATTTATAGCTAAATCTACAGCTATATATATATATATATATATATATATATATATATATATATATATATATATATATATATATATATTTATATATATATAGATATATATACACATACATATATTCATATATATATATAGATATATATATATATATATTATGTATATATATATATATATATATATATATATATATATATATATATATATATATATATATATATATATATATAGATATTTATATATATATATAAATATATTTATATATTTATATATAAATATATATATATATATATATATATATATATATATATATATATATATATATATATATATATATATATATATATATATATATATATATATATATATATATATATATATATATATATATATATATATATATATATGTATATATATATATATATATATATATATATATATATATATGTTGATTACTATCTATTCAATTTTCACTTTCATATAATGTCTTTCTTTATACAAAAACATCATCCGAATCTTATGAAAACCTGCATTTTCACGTTGATAAATACTACTCAAACTCACAAACTTTGATATTGAAAACGATATGAAATTGAACAAAGACAGCTACGTGGGCAGCTTTTTTCAAGATTTTAATTGGCGCCTCTTTTTGTTTAACCTGGACATCTCAAAATTAAATGAAAACTTGCCCATGTTTGTGAAGGAAGTGCAAAGGTTGTATGATACCAATAGCTAATATAGTTAAGTATTAAACACACTGTACACACAATGATGTTATTGAAAAATCGCTGAAGATGAGTAGATTAGTGCAGAAGAAAAATTGTGGCACTGAGAAAATACACCTTATCCTTAAAATCCCCACCCCTATATAGCCTCATACCCTCACATCTAATTTGAAAATTCCGATGAACATAATGGTAATTATAACCGCAAAAGATCGTGTAAATGTGAAGATAAGTAGTGACCAACGTTAATTGAGCAAAATACACATAACTCTCGGTTCATTGTGAAATTCGCACTCTTCCAGCTTTCTTGCAAATTCAACAGCATTGTATACTAAGGGGAATACATCAACTAAAAGTGAGTTTAAACCTTTTGTTCATCTCTTGCGATCCAGCATTTAAATGATGCATAAAGTTTACATGGATGCGTACATATGTCATTTATTCTTTCAAAATATGAATTTTTTTGTAATGATAGTAATTTCATTTAATTCATTGAAGAACTTTATTTCAGTCTAAAAATATAAAGTACACAAAATGCATCGATTCAAAACACACCTTGAATATATGTATAATATGTTAATTTAAATTAACTGAGTTGGCATGATCAAGCTAAATAGCGTAACACAGGAAATACATGTAAACATTTGTCGGCAAATGGTACAAACAATATAAAGTGTGTGAATAAGTAGAAAGATGTTTATCTATTCTATTTGTGATAACCCAAATAAAAACAAACAGAAAATATAGGCAATAAATCAATTAATTAAACACAATGACACTTCCCTCCCTTCACCCCAAATATAAGACCAGTTATAGGCGTCATCCTACATCTCCTCTACCAATGTCGGCGCCGGAGGTGGCGGCATCCCCAACAAGGAATATTTTATGAGATTTGTGTCAAAGCTTAAAAGAAGTAAAAATCCAAGTCATATTCGCAATAACAATTAAATCGTTGGAATGAAATGGTAACATTTGAAATTTTTCCTAACAAATTGAACACAATCAATTCCTGGTGTAACAAACAAAAAACCTGCCAAACATACAAACAATCATTTGGGGTATAGGACGTCCCTAGATTTAATATATTGGGGGAAGCTTCAATTTGAAGTATAATATCTGGCTGATGTACATAACGCTAATCAAAGTAGCTCATATAGACACATTCGTGTATTTTTGAGGATTTAGGGATGTGGGAAGTAGAAAGAGAGATGTGGAGAACATGGGTATGAGGCAGATGCCGAGATCAAAATGGACAGATCGGGCGTGACGCCGAGGCAATGCACGTGTAAAAATAAGATGGCATGTAAACCCGTTTATGTTATAAGCATTTCGAAAGTAATAACGCATGTTTTTAATCATCTATTAAATATTCATTTGAATTGAATAGGAACAATGCATTTTATTTGTATAATCAAAGTGAAAATTTTGGTCTGACATCTTCCAGAGTAAGTTATCAATTTCGTTAACTGTATCAAAGTAATGAAACGATCTTTACCATGCCATACCAGTTAAGTTCAAATAGTGTACTTAATGTAATATTCAGGACATAGCATAATTATCAATTTTCATTTTGTATATTGTATTGATTGAAAGGTTACATTTTATTTCGTTATTTTTAAGGCAATATGCATCACAATAAACTTAAGCTAGAATATAAATAGTTTTACCATGATTCAGTATCTTGAAAATTAACTTCAAAACAAATTTATATAAAGTCTTTTTTAGAGGTTAGGATAAGCTTACTGAATTAAAATTTGCAATATTTAGATTTCTGTCATGACTATTACAAATATTTACATAAATGATACAATTTACGTCTGATACAATAAACCAGAAATCAAGTTTAAACCAGTTTTCTGTAATTCCAATTCCTTTATTTAAAATATGTTGTTTAAATTGGCGGATGAGGTTGGATGATAAAGGTATTTGAAGACCTCCTTACATTAGAATTAACATCTAAGGATATTGAGACATTTTGTTAATCAGTTTTAGAGCAGATGCAAGTGGGTTTTCAAACAGTGGCATATCTACCTGAAGCCTTTAGTAGTATGTAGGAGATACATAGGAATTTTTGACTTTGGAGATACTTAGGAAAAAATAATACACATAGGACATTTTCCATATTTGCCATTCTAATTGAATTTTAGACGACTCTGTGATAAATTTCTTCATATTTTGTTACAATTTCATATAAAAATGTGATAGAATTTGAAATGATACTTTCAAGGGTGTGATTTATCTTTTTATGTAAATGAAGTGACGTCAATAAGGATTTAAATTTTGATTGGTAGAAAACGGAACAAAATTGAAACTTTCAAATTTCTGAAAGGGACTTTCCCCTTTTCAAAATGACATTTACATTTTGATACATCTCAGGCACTTTTTCAAAATTATGAAAATAAGGCAGAGAGGGATTTCCATTTTTATCAAAAAGTGGCTTTTTCTTGTAAGCCCGCCCCTTATTTTGTCGTTAAAAGTCGAGTTTTTAAATGTTTGAGTAATTTTTTTAAACCAATCAAAACCAAGAAAACCTTCAGTACACACTGACGTCATCAATAAATTGACCAATCAGAATTAAAAGGGTTGTTTATGAGATGTGCTTTACAAAGTATCTCCAAAAGTCAAAATTCCTATGTATCTCCTCATTTCACTTACAGATATTTGATAGCTTAAGTATACTCTAGATCTACTTAAAATAATATGATCAAGATAGATGAGACACAAATCTGAAGAATTAAATCAACTGTGAAACAAAAGGGAATGGAAGTTCAATAATAAATCAAATTGTTCACTTTTGAGATAAACATCTTACTTTGTTTAGTGCAGGACATGTATAAATATGATAAACGGTTTTTTTACATCCAGTATTAACTATGGCTGTATCAGGTAACGGTCGATTTTTATCTCCTGTTATTTGGGAGTCTTTCAAAAACACAAGGGAAAAAATGAACCAAGTAGGAGGATTTGGTGGGCTCCTTACAGGTTTGGCAGTGGGTGGTCTTGCACCAGCTCTTGTTGATCTATTAATGAAAGCAAAACGACGTAAACACCAGAAAGGAGGCGCCAAGAAGAGAAAGAAAACCAGAAAGAGGAATAAAACTAGAAGGAGAAAGAAATAATGTATTAGTCCGGATTTTGATTTAAGCTGCAAACATGCAACTGGAAAAGAAATTGTATGATCTATCCTGGAAGCACCCTGCTACCTGTGTAATAGCAGGCCCAACAGGTAGTGGTAACACATTTTTTATCAAAAATTTGGTGAGAGGTGAATTGATTCAACCACCAATGAAGAAAATGTATTGGTTTTATGGAGTTTATCAACCGTTATATAATCAGATTCAAGAAGAACTTTTAGCGAAAGGAATTGAGTGCAACTTCATAGCAAACTTACCAGATGATAGCTATACATCTAGCCGTTTTGAGGAACCTACACTTTTTGTTATCGATGATCTTATGAACGAATTGGGGTCAAAGAAGAAAAATAAGATTGTAACGGATTTATTTACAAGAGGGTCTCATCACTTAAATCTGTCTGTAATATTAATTGTACAAAATTTGTACTTCGATGGAAATCCTACTATCAATCGCAATGCACATTATCTTGTTTTATTCAAAAACCCAAGAGATGCAAAGATGATCTCTACTTTAAGTTCACAGATGGGAAGAAAAAAATCTGCTTTATGCATACAAAGAGGCTACAAACGAACCGTATGGTTATCTTTTCCTTGATATGAAACCAGAAACACCAGATGAAGTGATTGCAAGATCTAAGATATTGGGTGAAGGTGAATATGGAGAAGTTATTATATATAGTCTGGATAAGTGATCTAGCCATCATTTGACCTAATGGAGTTCCTACAGCTCTCAGTACTATGGAAAGGCACCAAATATTTTATCCTTTCCTTAATTGCATGTGTAATAATAGAAACCAGTGCACTACTCTTCTAACATGTGCAAATGAAGAATTCATGAAATTGTGGACAGAAATAGCATATAATTTATTAGAAGGGAATATACAACTGGAAGATGATGTGTTGGATAAGTTACACAATGAATATGCGAAGGAACTAGAATATTTGAGTGATAAAGGTAATAATTTAAGATCAAAGAAATATTTGTTACAAAAATTCTTCAACAAAAAGGTGGACACAAGTTTTTCGCGATATTTTAACTCCAACACTCAGAGCTATAACGTTAGATATACCGTTTCCCTGGGAGAAACGAAAATGAATAAAAACGTCATGATACCTGAAACTCAATGGATGGCTATCAAAGCACAACTTAACAAGCATACAGATATAGAAAGAAAACTGTTGCAGCTAGAAAAGGAGAAACAGGAATTACTACAAAAGTCAAATGGGTCATATAGGAAGTTAATGAGTTAGCTGATATCGAAAGAGAACAAAAACTTTTTCAAAATAAAGCTGACAATGAATTTGTGGAACGTATTTCTCAACCTTATATACATGCTTTGCAACAGACTGCTTCAAACAATGCCGCCAGTCCAACATTGCAAGCTAAAGGTGGACCAGATACCAATACAACGCAAATTGAAGTTGAAAAGGAAGAAGAGAAAGGAACAAAGGATTTGGTGAAGTCTGCATTTTCACCATACTTCCAGAAAAAAGCAGAAACACTCATGAATCATGTATGGCCTACCTTAGGTAAAAATATAAATGCAAAGAGCGAATTCATATTTAAAGGACAACCAGTAGCTGGAACAAATTTAACAGATCTGGTGAACTTAACCATCAGACAAAAGAAAGGGTTAATGTCCAAAACGATCGGAGGATTTGTTTGCACAGTACTGGGCTGAAAATCACTTACCGGAGAGTTTAATTGGAAATGAAACTTTTTTGGAACGCGTGAAAGAATATAAAGCAAATCCTGCTTCACTTGAAAACAGAGTGTTGTTAGACCTCGAACCTGACGAGGAAATACCTAAAGGAGCAATTCCATGGAATTCCTATGAAGATATAAAAGATTGAAACAAAAAATTGGTATGGCAACACTTTCATTTACATTGGGAAATTGGCTTAAAGCTGTTCGATGTACCTGTATTTGTTGTGGTAAAAATTTAAGATATGATGGAAATGACGAAACAGACCATCCCAAACCTGGAAAAAGTGGCAAAAGATATTTACTACGACGTATCGCACCCTGCTGCTTTCGGAGGACAGGCAAAGCTGATGAAATACGTAAAAGAGAAGATACCATCAGTAACAAGGAAAGATATTAAGAAATGGTTGAGTGCTCAAGACACATACACGCTGAACAGAGGAATTCGGAGAAGATTTCCAAAGAATAAAGTGTGGGTTTTGGAATAGATTCGCAGTGGACAGCAGATCTTCTCGATGTATCTTCTTTAGTGAAGTTTAACAGTGGTTATAAATATATTTTAACTGTTATTGACATTTTCAGTAAATATGCTTGGGTTGAACCATTGAAGAGAAAGTCTGGAACAGAAGTGGAAAGAGCTTTGAAAGAAATATTCAGAAAAGGGCGGATTCTAACAAATTACAAACTGACAAAGGAACCGAGTTTTACAATCAAAGTGTTAGAAAGACATTATCAGATAATGGTGTTCATCTTTTTCTACTTTTAATGAAACTAAAGCTTCCGTTATTGAGAGGTTTAACAGAACCCTGAAAGAAAAAATGTGGAAATTGTTTTATAGAAACAATGATTTACATTGGTTAACTTATTTGCAGGATCTTGTTAATGCATATAACAATTCTGTACATTCAACAACAGGAATGAAACCAAGCGATGTTAATAAAACAAATGAACTTTCAATTTATGAAAGAGTATTTTCACTACGAAACAAAACTAATTTACAACATCCGAAGTTCAGAAAAGGAGATAATGTAAGAATAAGCATTTTGACTAGACCATTTAGGAAAGGGTATTTAGCAAAATGGCAGCAAGAGATTTTTATTATTCATGATGTGATCAAGAACTATAGCAGAAATGTATATAAGTTGAAAGATTTGAATGGTGAAATCATTCAGGGTCGGTTTTATGAAGAAGAGTTGCAAAAAATTACTCCAAAAGATCCTGATGCTTTTCATCGTGTAGAGAAGATAGTTAAAACTAGAAAACGTAACGGAAAAACTGAATATTTTGTGAAGTGGCAAGGTTATCCAGATTCTTTTAATAGCTGGACAGCACATGTTCAATCTGTTTAAAGAAAAAAAAAACATATTAAAGTGAACGTAAGATTCCACAAACCTTCAGTTGATTATGGATCTTAGTCGAGGAGAATTTTCATGGGTTTTACCTAGCAATGTAAATGACTCAGCTTTTCCTGACAATACTGATTATGCTTGGGGGACATCATTACCAACTCCTATCGAATTGGAAGGTGACTGGGTTGTTAGTGTATCTTCGGCTTATTTTCCAAACGTGTGGGACTTACTTGAAGGATCATTGGGTGAAATTAACTATATAGGAAAGAAACCTAAGCCTAATGATATTAAGTTTGAGTTTTCAAAGAATATCAAACAACTTGATGTTGATAATGTATTAAATAAAACGTTTTTGAAGAATTCCAAACGAGATATACCTATCGAATTTAAATACAAGGACGGTTTCTTTACAATTATATTTTCACCAAAAGTTATATCAGCAGATTATTCAGCATGGTTTCGTTTACGTGGACCGATAGTAGATATGTTAGGTTTTGATACAGTTACCTTGCACAAGGCGTTCGGTCAAGAAAAGTCCTCAATAACAGCGAAAAGGTCTTTTCGCACACGTTATTTACCTCATTTTTATATCCATAGTAATATTGTTAAACCAACTTTAGTAGGAGCTGATTATAAAAGTATAATTACTAATGCTGGAGGAAGAGATTACTCAAAGGGTCCAAGATTTGAACCTAAAGCTCTTATTTGGAGACCTGTAGGAACCAGATGTATAGATTCTATTTATATTTCTGTCAGAGACATAAAAGATCATTATATTGTTTTCGAGGGAACAGTCGTCATTACACTTGCTTTTAAAAGAATAAGAAATGGCTGAGAGAAGCTGGATTATACCAAGCAACAACCCGACGGCATCAGGAAATAACGCCTCTACATTTAAAGTAATATCGAATATGAGACTTGATGAGAGTAAACATTGGGAGGTTGGAGTGCAAGCTGCGTATTTTCCTATCAATTGGACAGTAATTGATACTAAAAATTCAAGTATTGAATGGATTGTTGGGGGGCAAAATCAATTATTTAAAAGTGAAGTCTATGAAAAAAATGTCCTCTTCTGATAGGCTACAAAAACGTTTCTTAGATGAGGAGGACCAGGATAAAATACTGGTGTCCCGTGAAAATTCACTTTGGAGATACACTCTTTCCGGTTCTAATGGTGAACGGATGGTAATAAGAGGGAGACTATGTGAGGCTTTGGGATTTTCATCACAAGCTATAATGATAACTCATGCAGGTGTTTTGTCAGATTATAATCCTGGTAGTTACGAACTGTCTCATCTTTATGTTTATTGTGATTTCATATATCCATCCTATGTAGGTGGTACTTTAACCAAAATTTTGATGCATGCAGACGTGGAGGAAAGAACAGAGTATACATCAATTATGTATCACCCTAATGTTATAACATATTATAGAGTTTCTAGGACAGATTTGAATGAAATAGAAATTTCTGTAAGAGATCAATGGGGAACTGTTGTAAAGTTTGCAAATGATGAAGAAGCTGTGTTAACTTTGACTTTCCGTGAAATAAAATTTGAATAAAAACAAACTGATAGAACTTATGTTATCATTTCATGTAAAGGTAATGGAGGGTGGAGCTATAGGTCCAGTATTTAGCGCACGTGTAGGGCGTGCAAAACAAAACGGTGGATTTTTGGGACTGTTTGGAGCTTTAAGTAAAGCAGTTGTTCCCGGTATAAGAGCCGCTATAGCAGCAGGAAAGGCAGCGGCACCTTCTTTGGCAAAGAGAGCATTAATATCTGGTGCTGAAGCTGCAGCTAGCACAGTAGGCAATATTGCAGCTGGAAAAACATTACATAATGCCATAAAGGAAACTACAGGAAGAGAGACGGAGAAAGCTAAGAGAAAAGTTCTAATGAGTCTTGAGGATGCTTTGAGGAGAGTAAAAAGTCAGCAAGAAGGTTCAGGGAGTCAAAAAGTCACAAAAAGAAAACGTGTGACAACTGGTGGTGGAGGTAAACGAAAACGTCCTAAAATTGCTATATCCAAGAAACGTAGACGTGGAAGAAAGAAGAATATAAAACATAAAACGAAAAGAAAGGTGAAACAGAAGGCAAAGACAAAATCTAAACCCTTAAAACGAAGAATGAAAGGTAACCTGTCAGCTGAAGCCTTACAGACATTAATGGGTGGTTATGGAAAACCCTGTTTTAATTGCATATGGTATCTAATTTAAATTCAGTAAGAAAACACGATCATAACGTCGATTAAATTAAATACGGAAATGAATGAGATATTTAGTATTCTAAGTGATAAACATTTGACGTTTATTACAGGATCTAAAAAACACTTAAAATATTGTGCGATTTAATTTGCATACAAAAAGAAAAGAAAGAATATAACTCAACTTCTAAATCTATAATAAATAGATTTGATTCATTTAAAATGAAAGGTTATATAAAAAAGCAACTGACTCAAATAGTATAAAGTAGTCAGGAGACTATTTAGTTCACTCAATTCGTTGAAACGCTTTCTTGCTGACAGTTCTACACGCCACATGGAAAATGTCTCTCCATCCTGATTCTACACTTTGTGGAAAGTCTGAAGCTGACGTTTTCGAACTTCCACCTACCCAATCGGAAATTTTGGACACAAAAGAAGTGAAGATCGAACCAATTACTACTGTAACAGATTTCGGAGATCTAGAATTTAAAATCGAAGGGCACCAGACTGAATGGTTGGATCTTAATGAGACTTATCTTATTTTAAATTGTAAACTTGTTAATCTTACTGATGGGTCTGCTTTGGTATCAACCGACAAGGTCTCTACAGCTAACAATATGTTAGGAAGTCTGTTTAAATCTGTAAATATTGATATTGGGGCAAAACAGTAAGTGATCAAACAGCCAATTATTCTTATAAAGCATATCTGCAGAATCTACTCAGCTTTGGTAAGGAAGCAAAACAGACATGGATGAGCCAACAAGGGTGGTATAATGATTTACCAGATCTCAGTGCAGGTGAATATGCTAAATATTACGCATCGGGTAGTTGGAAAACAGGATACAAACAACGCAGTGTATTGATGCGCGATAGATCTGGTACAACATCCGTTACATTTCAACTTTTGGGTAAAATTCAGGCTGACGCATTTCAACTACAATCACTTTTGCCCAACCAAACAAGTGTGCGAATTACATTGTCTCGAGCTACAAATAAATTCACTACTATTATAGGTGATGAAACCACTTCTGAAAAAGAATTTGGTATCGCTATAAAAAAAGCTTTACTGTACACTACTAGGAAAGTTATGAGCCCAGAATGGATTTTGAACACGGAGGCTAAGATGTTCCAGACTCCTTTGAAATATAGATTTTTTCGCAACATAGTTCAGTTCCAATCACTGGCAGACGGAAGCACACAGTACTCAAGCCTTTTCAGTTGGCCAGGGGGGTTGATTCCGAAACGTATTTTTGTGGGTTTTGTAAAAGCTATTGCTTTCACAGGTAGTCCAAAAGAAGACCCTTTAATTTTGATACCTTTGGTTTAAAGAATATTCAGGTGCAAGTTGGGGGTATTAACTACCCTCCCTTTCCACTAGAGGTGGATTTCACCAATAAACTATACTTAAAAGCATATCATGGATTATTTGAGGCTCTAGGTTGTGGATGGAGGAACACTGACGGTCCAGGTCTCAGTCTAGCAGAGTGGTCTCTCAGGGGAAATACAATTTACGGATTTGATTTGACGCAAGACCAAGATCACGGCTGTCATTTCAATTTTAATAAAACAGGAACATTTAACATAGAATCTATTTTCAGAGATCCATTGAGTGATCCAGTAAAATTAGTAGTTTTTGCACAATTTGATCACGTGATGGAAATTGGGCTCAGCAGGGTACCTACCTTTGATTTTTCAGCATAACAAATGCAATGAATACTAATCAACTGAGAGAATTTATCAGAGTTAAACCAAGTCTTAGGAACTTAGCATGCACACTTCATGAAGGTGTACATGCGGCCGATGAAATTTTATATGAAACAAACAAAAATGGATTGATGATTGTAAATACTGATCCAAGCTGGTTACCAGGGAAACACTGGGTTGCTATTTTCAACAAAAATGAGTCAAAGGAATACTTTGATTCTTTTGGTATGAAACCGATACCTTCGATTAAAATCTTTTAGAACAATCACATTACATTTGGAATCAAAGGGTATTGCAAGATGCAAAGACGTGGACATGTGGGTTGTGGTGTCTATGCTATTTGTATCATAGGGTTAAGGATCTCTCTTTGAGTGAGTTTGTCACCTGTTTTTCATCTAACCGAATAGTCAATGATCTTGCAGTATTGGATTGGTATGATAACTTGGAAATTTGATTGGTTACTGGTGAGAAAGAGGGCGTGACAAAATAAGGTAAAAGTATTATAAAAGGAAAGAACGTTGCAGTGAACTAGTCATTAGTATATCAGATAATTGAGTGGTAATATTAGAGATGGCACAGGCACAAGTAGATTACGCTAAGAAAGAAATTGATGCTGGTAGGTTACCGGCTGCTATAATTAGAAATCTAACTGGGGGAAAGCTGACGAGTTCGGCTTGGAGGAAAGCGTCCGAAATTGGTATTATCAGGCAAGAAGCTCAGGATGAAATCGAGAAGACAAACAAGGATAATGGAATGACTGTTGATGAAAGAATGTGTGTAAAAAAAATGCACAAACAGCTGTTACCGAAAAGATTCGAAAGGAGATGGAAGCGGAAGAAGAGGATGCAGCTGAAAAAAGCTCTGTCAGATAAACGACAGTGGTGTCAAATAGAATCTGGCAAATACCAAAAACAGCTACCCACAGGAGAAGTAATGGAAACTTCAGACAGACCACAAGAAGGAAAAACCTGTAGTTGCTAAGATTCTTCCGCCCAAAACCCTGAATGAATTGTTACAAGAAGCTTTAGAGGCAGACGTTGTCACTGAAGAGCTCCCCCGGGAAGATAAAACGCAGGAATTTGATATGCAGGAGATTCAAGATTTAGATGATATATATACAGGAAAATCAGCTAATGGAGATACCGGGAGGAATCTCAAGAACCAAAGTCAAAGAAGAGATTCGCTTCAAGCACAGATGGTGGAGTACTTTCGAAAAGGAAAAATGCAATTACAGAAACTGGTAAAGATACTGTGTGCTATGCCAACCAGGGGAAACGTATATCCTGCAAAACTTCTGACTGGAGGGATATATGTTTATGTATGCCAAGGTCCAAACAATCAGTGTCTGATACAATTTTCGAAAAAGAAATATAACTCTATCAAAAAGTCTGACTTTTCTGGAGATCCAATAGCCGAGATGGGTAAAGGGATCGCCCTGAATTTGTCAGAGTGGATGTCTTTGGTCAACAACAGTACTCTGATAATACAGATTTTTAAACAGAAGAGCCAGACAGAGCAGATCTTCCGTTCTCAACATGAGATGGCTTTTTTCAGCTTGGGTGGGCAAAAGGAACTAAGGGCTGTTTATTGGGAAAATGTACCTAAAGCGGATGTGAGATACATGGATTATGGTGTTAACGGCAACAAGATTGCAACACAATCAGGTATACAAATGGCATTGAATACCTTCAAGGAGCTAACCGACGTTACAATAAGGGCGTGGATTCAGCAAAAGGCAGGTCAAGTGGAGGTCAGCAATCTAGAGTTCTGATTGGTTCTTGCTTTATAGGCGTGAACATTTTTTCACCAATGAGATAAAAGGGTGTGGCAAAATAAAGTAACAACGCATATAAAAACGAAGTAACTAACTTACATTTAACTCACTTATCAAATCTTGGTTGTGGAATGAACATAAACATTTACCCGGCAAGATGGAAACTTTACTTCATTTAAAGAAATGTACTTTTTTGGTAGATCCTGATCAAGTTGGGTCATTGCATGTATCGGAACGTGAAGACCGACCGCCAATTGTAGCAGGACTTTTTAGCTCAATTATTGCTCAGATTATGTTTTGGACAAATATGTCGTATTTATCCAAAGGGAACAAGAAACCACGCGCTGACTCTATTGTAGATCAAAAGCTGTCCGAATTTTGCAAGCAAGAACATATTTTACCAGGAGTTTGTAATTCAGAAATCAAGATAATAAACTCATTCAACTTTACTCTCACAAAACTTGTACATCGTGCAAATAGAATTATGATGCAGCTAGATTACCATGGATTTGATTTTCGGTCGTCGTTCCTCGAAACAGTACTGAGGTTGCCATGGCATGTAAAATCGTGGCATGAACTTTTACAACTGCAAACAAAAATGTATGCAAAGCCGATTATTTGGTGTCTAATATATATGTACTTGCAGGTTATCAGAAAAGAATTGAAAATATAGTCAGTACGCAAGAGGATATTTTGGAAAGACTCGTTTTGTGAGTACGCCTAAAGACACTTTGCGTTGGCATACTTCTTCGGATGTGAAGGAAATTGTCGAAGAGCATTTTGAACATGCATGGATAAGTGATAACTTGAAAACAACGGATAAGTTAGATAAACATATTGAAGAATTGATGAAATCATCCTTACAAAAATTGTTGTAGCAGGAATTATTGTGCATCATACCAGCGTACTACTTGCTTGGTTGTTAAAATATGGATACGTGGGAAGATCAGGGTTGAGAAGTTCTGACTGAGAGAGAAGAGCATGAATCACGATATTGTGCAAAGAATTGCGGAAACCATGCTTTTACCAACTTCTTGTTTACACGAGGATCACTTAATAAACGGTACACAATGGGGTTGTAAAGAAGTGAGGGCTAAGAAAGATTAGAACATTTTCAAGTATAAGAAATTACATTAATATCAGTGATAATATCAGTGAATTATGTAACTGACATCAAAATGTTTGTTGATTATCTATAATATATATGACCAATGGGAATATATAAATAAAATGCAAGTTATGTTCCATACTGTATGCGTGTGTGTAACTTTATCAATAAACTGTAACAATCATTAATATTTAATGACGATATAGTGTGTAAGTGGTGCCAGCCAACAAATGTTTCCAAAACTGTGAGTGGAAAAACACACCAGTGAGTTATCTTTATGTTGGTCTTGGCAGCTCTTTTGTTTGCAAGGATACAATCTACATAATAGATCCATCTTAAGTTTGACAGTTCTTTTGTCGGTATGGGAGCTACCTAAACAATGGAACCATCTGAAGAAAATGTACATAGAAAAGGTGTGAATTTTGAATGTGGGAGTTTTATTTTGATGGTGGACACCTGGACTTTTCAAGGTCTGTAAATATATCAAACAATGAATTAAACTGTATAACAAACATTAATATTTAATGATGGATAACTGCTTACGACGTTACAGCAAACATAAGTTGTAGAAGTTTGAATGAAAGTACCCATTCCAAAACTATTGCACATCGATCTTTACAGAGCCTTTGTCTGCATATATACTAGCTAAACAATAACTCAATCCTAAAGTTGACAGTTCTTTTGTCTGTATAAGAAGTAGACAAACAAGGGATGATTGTAAGAGTACATAGAAAGAGTATTTATTAGCAAACAACAATAGCTTCCCCTACTATGAATAAAGCTAGTACATTGGTGTACTTTTATCTCACCCTTGATTGACAGTTCTTTTGTCTGTATGAGCATTGTCTCACTAATGGTCATCTCGCCCTTGATTGACAGTTCTTTTGTCTGTATAAGCATTGTGTCACGAACAGGTCCTCTTAGTGAAGAGTGCTTACAATGGACGTCCAAGAAGAATGCCCAGGCTGTAATCGATAAAATTTTAACAAGCGTTAATATTTAATGATGGTAGACTTCAATATTTAACTGTGAATAATAGGTCCTCTCAAGAAAGGCTTAGTAGAAAGGGACGAAACATTTATATGGAAGGAGATTATCTATGGTAGCGGACACGCCCATTCTTTGCATAATCTAACCAATAAAACTGTATCAAGGAATAATAGGGACATGCGTGGAATACTTGTGTACATTTTAAAATTGCAAAGTTCCTACAACAGGGTTTCATAATAAACCGTTCTCTTATTGTTGAATACTAAATTTTTGCACTTTTTAAAATTGTAAAGTTCCTGCACTGAGTTTTATATTAAACGATTCTCTTATTGTTGAATATTGAATTTGTGTTTTTATATTGCGAAGTTCTCTTCTATTCTCTTTTTGTTGAATATTGAATCTTATTAATAACAAGATGGCTTCAAATCCTTCCAGACCAGCAATATTTTTGGACGCGGAGACTCTGCGACAGTATGCAGAGGAAAGAATTGCCGTGATTTATCACAATGAATTTTAGCATGGGAGAAGAAAGAAGTTTAACATTTACACCTATTACATTTGAAAAGCTAGGTATTGAAGACTTAATTAAAAATATCCATAAGTTATTGGAACCTGAAGTTTGTGTTGATATTTTGAGAGGACATAGTGACTTTTTTAACTTGGAAAGTAATCGTCCTGATCCAATTAGATGTGCACAAACAGTAAAGGAGATCAGCGGAACACTTTTAAATTTTCTGAACATTGCTTCCGAATGGTTAGATATTCTTTCAGAGACTATTCTCCCTCTTAAGTCTGTACTTTATTCAGTGTTTGGAAATAAACACATAGAGGTTGAATATCCGTTTATTTTTGAATTGGAGACACAGAAAATGAACTTTCTGAAATATTTACTACTTTATCTGTTGGAAGTTTTGAAGTTCCAGTCTATTTCACTCGCTTATTAATTTTTTGTAAACATGTATTAGTTGAAATTGAACAGGAGTTTAACACTCTTTTATTAACACATGAAACATTTCTTAAATGTATTTCAAATGTACAGAAGAAATATGACAGAAAATCCTTACGAGGTTTCAGAAGATTGATTTTAACCCTTCACAAAACACTATTCAATCACGCTGCCACAAAATAGTGAGGTCTGATACATTTTACAAAATGAATTATATGGTATTTTTATTTGAAAGGAATGCTTCAGAGCATACAAAGCTTTTTCCCTGTTTATTTCGCTATACGTTTATGCTTGATTCAAGTTGTACAACAACATTGAGAGATATTGCAAAACCTCAGAAAGATCTTGCGTTTGATATTGTGTGGTCGTGGTCAGAACGTCAACAAGAAGATGAATAAAGCCAAACAAGCACGCAAAGATTTTATGGTACGTAGCATTACAAAACATATTAATGACAATGTGTCAATTAATTTTGATAATAACTCCATCGAACAAGAACAAATTCGTTTTCTTCTTGAATTTTTTAGGCAAGAAATTAACTGGGAGTTAGAGGTTTCTTTGCAGAAACAGTATTTGTCAATGCATCAGGGTGCAAACAGATTCTTCTTGAGGAATGGTGTAAGTGAGAAACACCCAAATAAACAAGTTGAAATTGCAAGGAGAACATTAAACATTCAGTATGCTGCACGCGTGAAACACACATGGGAATCTTTAGATCCAAGAGTGAAACAATTTCTCAAGGCATTGTCTCACTAATGGTCATCTCGCCCTTGATTGACAGTTCTTTTGTCTGTATAAGCATTGTGTCACGAACAGGTCCTCTTAGTGAAGAGTGCTTACAATGGACGTCCAAGAAGAATGCCCAGGCTGTAATCGATAAAATTTTAACAAGCGTTAATATTTAATGATGGTAGACTTCAATATTTAACTGTGAATAATAGGTCCTCTCAAGAAAGGCTTAGTAGAAAGGGACGAAACATTTATATGGAAGGAGATTATCTATGGTAGCGGACACGCCCATTCTTTGCATAATCTAACCAATAAAACTGTATCAAGGGAATAATAGGGACATGCGTGGAATACTTGTGTACATTTTAAAATTGCAAAGTTCCTACAACAGGGTTTCATAATAAACCGTTCTCTTATTGTTGAATACTAAATTTTTGCACTTTTTAAAATTGTAAAGTTCCTGCACTGAGTTTTATATTAAACGATTCTCTTATTGTTGAATATTGAATTTGTGTTTTTATATTGCGAAGTTCTCTTCTATTCTCTTTTTGTTGAATATTGAATCTTATTAATAACAAGATGGCTTCAAATCCTTCCAGACCAGCAATATTTTTGGACGCGGAGACTCTGCGACAGTATGCAGAGGAAAGAATTGCCGTGATTTATCACAATGAATTTTAGCATGGGAGAAGAAAGAAGTTTAACATTTACACCTATTACATTTGAAAAGCTAGGTATTGAAGACTTAATTAAAAATATCCATAAGTTATTGGAACCTGAAGTTTGTGTTGATATTTTGAGAGGACATAGTGACTTTTTTAACTTGGAAAGTAATCGTCCTGATCCAATTAGATGTGCACAAACAGTAAAGGAGATCAGCGGAACACTTTTAAATTTTCTGAACATTGCTTCCGAATGGTTAGATATTCTTTCAGAGACTATTCTCCTCTTAAGTCTGTACTTTATTCAGTGTTTGGAAATAAACACATAGAGGTTGAATATCCGTTTATTTTTGAATTGGAGACACAGAAAATGAACTTTCTGAAATATTTACTACTTTATCTGTTGGAAGTTTTGAAGTTCCAGTCTATTTCACTCGCTTATTAATTTTTTGTAAACATGTATTAGTTGAAATTGAACAGGAGTTTAACACTCTTTTATTAACACATGAAACATTTCTTAAATGTATTTCAAATGTACAGAAGAAATATGACAGAAAATCCTTACGAGGTTTCAGAAGATTGATTTTTAACCCTTCACAAAACACTATTCAATCACGCTGCCACAAAATAGTGAGGTCTGATACATTTTTACAAAATGAATTATATGGTATTTTTATTTGAAAGGAATGCTTCAGAGCATACAAAGCTTTTTCCCCTGTTTATTTCGCTATACGTTTATGCTTGATTCAAGTTGTACAACAACATTGAGAGATATTGCAAAACCTCAGAAAGATCTTGCGTTTGATATTGTGTGGTCGTGGTCAGAACGTCAACAAGAAGATGAATAAAGCCAAACAAGCACGCAAAGATTTTATGGTACGTAGCATTACAAAACATATTAATGACAATGTGTCAATTAATTTTGATAATAACTCCATCGAACAAGAACAAATTCGTTTTCTTCTTGAATTTTTTAGGCAAGAAATTAACTGGGAGTTAGAGGTTTCTTTGCAGAAACAGTATTTGTCAATGCATCAGGGTGCAAACAGATTCTTCTTGAGGAATGGTGTAAGTGAGAAACACCCAAATAAACAAGTTGAAATTGCAAGGAGAACATTAAACATTCAGTATGCTGCACGCGTGAAACACACATGGGAATCTTTAGATCCAAGAGTGAAACAATTTCTCAAGGCAAACGACTATCGAGTTTTAATAGATCTTATGTGGTTTAACAGTTTCCCCCCACCGGATCGTATTGATGAACTCGTGTTAGGTATATAGGAAAAGCATATAAAATTCAAGACAGAGTTGGAAAAAGACTTTCGGCCTATTGAGGAAGAAAACTTGAATACAGATGATGTTTCCTGTAAAGATCATATTAACCAGGGTGAGGGGAAATTAGTGGGAGGGAAACAATTACGCAGAAGAAGAAGACCTCAGTTCAAATTCCAGTGGGTGAAAAAGAAATAAGAGATTCTTTAACCAAGAATCCGAAATAAATTGGTGGAACTATGAAATAGTCTCCGCACCGTATGGTAATCCTAAAATGAGTAGTGAGGTTAAAGATCCATATATTTATGTACGAATCATTAGTTTCTCGCTGTAAAGTTTATATGTAATTCCTATATTTATGTTGGTATGTGTGACAAACACTTTTATCTTTTTAAGTGTGTTTTACAAAAATATAAATATATTGTATCATGATTTTTGTTCTATTTCGTTAATTTTGTGAAATTCAATAGTATAGATTGAATCTGCTGTGGGTTTTGTATTCACATTTTTGTTGTATTCATACATTTATTGTTCAAAAGTTGATGTGTATTTGATAACCTTGATGTGTTTTTGTGATAATAGCAATAAAAACCATAGACAGAAATGATGTTTCTCTGTACTTTACATAATAAATTCAATAAAGAAAGACAAGAAAAGAAAAAAAAAAAAAAAAGTCGGTAGGAGATACATAGGAATTTTTCGCTTTGGAGATACATTGGATTTGGGAGATAAACCGGACGGCCCTTGTGATTTGTGATGGGCCGTCCGGTTTATCTCCCAAATCCAATGTATCTCCAAAGCGAAAAATTCCTATGTATCTCCTGCATACTACTGCCTTTCCCCCAGGCAGGTCTCTGTCGTACAAGGCACACAAACCCACTTAAATTTTAAGTCAACATGTTTCATAACCTCCTCCGCTCCTCATAGAAAAGAGTTTGGTTCCACTTTGAACCTTGTTCCTTTTAATGACTCTTTGATTGGTAGGTAGTTAGAAATCACAGATGTCCGTATTTCAAACTGACATATTTTTAGATGACCTTTTAAAATTTATTAGAGAATTTGTTCATTTCAAGCTTTTAGACAATCATACAAAGCATGGTTGCCACGTCTCACTGGGGTTTATCGGTCTAAAATGTTTTGGAAATTGGCTAGATCGGATAAAAAAGACCACAACCAGTTTTACAAAGAAACACGAGTTAAAAGTAGTATTAGGTAGGAGAGAGAGAGTATATTTTTAGGATCGAAGGCAATATCTAACCTGTATGTACATATGTTTCAATATGCACCATATACAGGTTCTGATAAAGACCAACAAACAGCTCGGAGCACGAGATGGGCCCGATTTTTGACGTAAATTGAACAGATGGACGGTATTTATGCATGCTTAGCTAAAACTATAATACTATAGAATGATATATTTATCCACTCGAAATACAAATAAGCAAAAATATCCGCTAAATACCGTTTGGGTAGTAGCTGAAAAAATTACATGCCAAAGGAGTTTTTTATCTTTAATGAGTAATTTTGCTGGTAGTAGGCAAATCAAACAACTCTGTCAAATTCGATAATACTAATGATAATCAAATACCCATGAATCATTCAATTTATTTGGAACTGTGATTTGAACTTTTATATAATGTTTCAAAATAATGCCATTAAGGACAATGAACACAGGAATTTGGGTTAGTAAATGGTACTAATTCACATCAATATTAAAGAGATTCATTTAATATGAATTTACATATTGTGTGTAATGTCAAGAGATATTTTGCTTTAGCTTCAAAATTCTATAAATTTTAGGAATTTCAAACTGTAATTTAAACTCACTTCACAAATGATTAATGATAGATAAGAAAAACACAGGAAAGTATTGAAAGTGCTGTCATGAATTTATGAAAATACGTATTTCATATAACCACAAAAACATCCTAATTTTGAACACTAACATATTTCTACGTTAAGCCCCGCCGCTCTTAAATATACATGCTATCAACACTGAAAACAATAGAGGCCACCTACAACTCATGAGGTATATAGATGCACAATATGCAGTAAACTTCTTGAGATATTCTATTTACACGCCGACTTCCACTAA
The DNA here is from genome assembly GCA_020152595.1 of Chiridota heheva. Taxonomy (NCBI): domain Eukaryota; kingdom Metazoa; phylum Echinodermata; class Holothuroidea; order Apodida; family Chiridotidae; genus Chiridota; species Chiridota heheva. Next base: position 607,569 of record JAIGNY010002177.1, read on the forward strand.
ACAATATTTAGTCCTTCCCCGTATGCATATTAATGATATATGATCATTAATTACATATGCTGATAAGATCGGCACCATACTTATACCAACAATGTTTATAATATGATAATTTCTCTGGTTTGAGACATGGCTTGTATAACCAATATGGGAAAAACTGAACTTACAGTCAGTTTTTTTTGTGGAGTATTTTCCTTCACTGCAATCTCCCAGTTCTAGTCATCAGTGTCGTAGTTTAGAGGTGGTGTGAATATATGTAAGTGAGTAGTGAGGGAGCAGGAAGTCCAACCTTGACTTTCGACATCGGTATTTAAAGAGGGAGGCATACGGGACGTTTATACTGTTATTTATGATTTTTTGTTATGGAAACCTTCAACAGCCACTACCTTATATCTTTGCTATTTATCTTTGCTATTTATTTTAAACATACTTTTCACAACTTTTACATTTGCTTTCCTTGTTTTATAATTGACCGAACTATTCGATGCGCAATCTTTCATTTGCTTAAATTGCATGTGTTACACTAATTAATTAAGTGTTTATGTCGGTCTATGTATATGATATAACACAACCGAATACAGCATGTCAAGATCTTTTTGAAAACCTGAATGATGCTTGCATTGGAACTTTAAACATAATTGGGGCTAACCTACTCAGAAAAACAATCTTCACTCAGGTGTGTTTAGAGTTGGAATGCTCAACCTACTGTGGTTTTCTAAAAGATATATATTACTTCGAAATTAAGATTGGTGGCGTTTTGCTGAGCCTGCCCTGCTCTAAAATGAACTTCATCAACCAATTAAAGAGAGTCCAAACAAAATAAGAGTGTAGGTTGGCTAACGCCTTGTTAGCAGCAAGCATATTGTCCCTTGTCCCTGCTAAACCACATTGCTTAGAAGGCTTTAGATTGAAAGTAACAACAAAATCAATATCATTTTCTCCATAAATATACCACACAATTGTATAATCAATACGCCAGTGCACCACAACTGGTTATCAAAGGCCGTGGATATTGACTTGGTTGTCGATGTTATGTCTGTCCGTACGTCGTACCTGTGTTCTCGTCCGGGTCGTATTAAGCGTTTCGTGATAGCACTGTTACTATCATAAGCGATTACGCAGGTGACGACCCCCTTATTGTAATTGTGTGTTCACTCGTCGTCGTTGTCGTATAATCAATGCAATATTCTTATCAACTACATTCAGGGATGTAACTCGACCCGACGAAATTTGCCGGCGATGATGTGCATTTGCCCGACTCAATAAACAATATACATGTTTCTATATATACAGTATACTAAAGTACCACGTAGCGTATCGAGCCTCCCAGAGGTTTAGGGGTTAGGTGGCCTCTCTCAGAAACGTTCGAAATCCTGAGATCCGATGACACGGGCCAATTTTAAAGTTAGGGACACTCAAAATAAGAAATCTTCAGGGATCTTTACCCTTGAACCCACACCAAGACTTGATCCATCAGCCCTACAGATTTGCTTGGATAATTGTCTTCTCTGCCTGTTTATAAATGGTAACCCAAGTGCTTATCTGAGTAGTTTTTAACTTTCGAATTTGAAATTGTCCTTTTTTCATCACTTAAATTTTGGAACTTGATATTAAACCACATTGACTGTTTGGGGTGTCAAGTTCAAGAAATCACTTGCATTTTGAGCAACATGGCAGACAGGAGCATCAAAAACAAAAAAATCTTCAGCAGTTCAGAGTTCCTGGGGCTTCGCCCCCAGAAACCCCTCCAAGGTTTTAGGAATGAGATCCACATTTGTTTTCTTCTCAACTTTCAGTAAGTTGTTTTTTTCTTCTAAATGCTAACCCACGCGCTTATCTGAGCAGTTTTTGGTTCCGATACTATCTATGCAGTCGTCTAAAAAATGTATGTATGTATGTATGTATGTATGTATGTATGTATGTATGTATGTATGTATGTATGTATGTATGTATGTATGTATGTATGTATGTATGTATGTATGTATGTATGTATGTATGTATGTATGTATGTATGTATGTATGTATGTATGTATGTATGTATGTATGTATGTATGTATGTATGTATGCATGTATGTATGTATGTGTATGTATGTATGTGTGTGTATGCATGTATGTATGTATGTATGTAAGTATGTACTTTCATTTAACTCAAAGTGTGTACTCCCGCCTATACTCAAGATTGAAAGTGAGGTCACTTGAAAAAAGTGAGTAATTTTTTGGTGACCTCAGATTTTTAAGGCTGATTTGAAACTATCAAGGCATGGTCTTCTCACTTTTGATGTTTTTAGCAAAACCTCACTTTAAATGCACTGCAAGTAACACATACACCCTATGTGTATGCCCTTAGCATTCCCTTTTTTGTTGTGCGCCCTCTATTGTTCATTTTCATGTGTATAGTAGGAGCTTTGGTTTGAAAATGAGTACACCCACACTACGTCATACATATATTGTATTGATTAAATCGGATAAGTGATATCACATTGTAACTTGCTGTTTTGTTGGTTTATAAATGGAATCCTTGTATATAATTGAGTACAAAAAGACATACATTAGGAACAAATCAATGGGTAAGCCTTGAGATGATCTGTAGGCTCATTTCTGAATTGTTTGTTCTTTGATTTATTTTTCAGTTTGCAATTACAGCCTATAGCCTACAAAATAAATTTCTGTTTCAAACCAGAGCAGTTTGTGTCTCAAATCGGAAGTTATTTTGAATTTTGCTTTGATCTTAGTTTAACTATCAAGATCTTGGTTTTAAAAGGAGGTCCCAAACCCTTAAAAAACAGCAGGAGCAAACCACAGGCAAGAAATATTTGACAATATTTGAATATTAAGTCATTCAAGTGCAGTATAATTGTGTGTAACATTTACATAGATTATACCCTGATGTAGGTCTAAGAAAAAGGCAGAAGTGCACCCATTTATGTGCAATTTGTGATTCTGCTAGTTTTATCAGTAGATGGTGGTATGATCAGTAGATACGGTATCATCAATCTGTTATGATAGAATTGATTTTTGTGCACTTGTGTCTATAAGAAGAAAAAAGCATGGAGGAAAGAGAAGTAAACTGATGCAGATGATTTGAAAGTGGTCCACTAGCACTGTATCACCAATCATGAAAATTTGATGCTGGACTCCATGTATCACCCATCCTTACACTATTACCCCTTGGTCATTGGGCCTTTACACTTCTGAAACTTTTTCAATTCTTGAGGACTCACTAGCCCACTATGGCTGCCATATATAGTTGCTCAGGCTTCACTCACATAATACCATCAATGCCTTACAGGTACTCATTTTTACAGTCTGAGTGGAACTGATGCAAGAAGGATCAAGTGTCTTGCCCAAGGACATACAGTTTCCTCAACTGAGAATCAAACCTGAAATATTGAGCATGCAAGTTCGACTCCTTAACCACTAGACCAACTGTGCTCTCTAGGGCATTCAAAGTTTTGCTTTCTTTCATGTGTATGATTATTGATACAATTGTTTCAAACTGAGAAGACACATACAATCAGGGTGTATGTGTAGCAAAAAGTGAGGACATTCAAGGTTTGTTCAAAGTTTTGTTTTCTTTCATGTGTATGATTATTGATACAATTGTATCAAACTGAGTACACACACACAATCAGGGTGTATGTTTGGCAAAAAGTGAGGACATTCAAAGTTTTGCTTACTTTCATGTGTATGATTATTAGCTCGACTATTCGAAGAATAATGAGAGCTATTCTACTCGCCTAGGCGTCGGCGTTGGCGTCCACTTTTGCAGGTTAAAAAAATATTCAAATTTAACCCGGGGTGATAAAGTTCGTGTTGTAAACCAACACCAACTTTGCCACTGAAGCTTCTATTTCAGAATTTGATGGAGAGTATTATGAGAAAAACAAAATAAGAATAACTTTTTAATTCTTTGAAATTCTATGTTGATTTGCGTTCATCTAATTAGAACAGAATCTTTCTTTTGGAATAGGTATTATAAGTAGACATTGTTTTAGTCTGTATTTTGTGTTTCCTTAAAATGTAAAAAAATTGTGTTATAATATAAGATTTTTATTTTAGTATTTTAAGCTCCACCCAAATTTGTTTTAAGACAACCCAATTTAATTGTTACTTCATGGAACAATGAATATTCACCACAGTAAATATTCATGAATGAATCTTAATAAAGTATCCTTCTAATGTAATTTGTGTGCTGCTAGCTGTAAATTTATTCATTTAGTTAGACAAAAGAGTACAGAATGCCATTCAGACATTGTGCAAAGACAAGTACTTTGAAGTATAATGCTTTGATTTCATGCACATGTGCTATTATTGTCATATATACTTTGCATTTTGCTTAAGGTAGTAGTGGTGTTGCTAGTTCTCTGAGGTTAAATGGGGCGATTGAGTCATATTAATTGGAAGTGGGATTCTTCCCCTACCCCCGCCCCCAAAACAGACACGAATTTGAATGTTTCCACAAATTATATAATCAAATTCAACTGAATCCATGCATTTTATAGTTTTATATTTCTCAGCCATGGGGGCATGTGCCCTCTAATGGACCCTTTTCTTTGCATACTTAAAGGTGTGGCAAATTGAAGGTGAGGTGGGGAAGAATTAAAAGTGGTTGAGGGTAGAGATAGAGGGTATTATATAGTGAGAGAAAAGAAATAAAGGGTGAAAAATAAGAAACTATGGATAAAATAGAGAGACTGGTGGAAGAATAAATGAGAGGGGTGGGGAAAGTGCAACTGCAGCAATTTCTTCTCATGATGGGAGGGGGAGATTTCAGCAAAATTTCTTGAACAGGGAAAAAGAAAAAAGTTACAAAAACAATGTACTATATATTGGGGATATTCAGAGGAAAAAACAGAATTTACAAAAATGAGGGGTAATTAACACAATCATGGTCTTACCATTTAATATTGACCTGAATTGTTGGGGGACAGAGGCATGTTTGTCCCCCCCTCTCTCGGAAATACTGGTGAATGTCCCCTTCCCCAAAATTGTTGGGACAAACCTGTAGGCATGTATTGTATCAAACTGAGTACACACACAATCAGAGTGTATGTGTGGCAAAAAGTGAGGACATTTAAAGTTTGCTTTCTTTCATGTGTATGATTATTGAAACAATTGTATCAAACTGAGTACACACATACAATCAGGGTGTATGTGTTGCAAAAAGTGAGGACATTCAAGGTTTGTTCAAAGTTTTGTTTTCTTTCATGTGTATGATTATTGATACAATTGTATCAAACTGAGTACACACACACAATCAGAGTGTATGTGTGGCAAAAAGTGAGGACATTTAAAGTTTGCTTTCTTTCATGTGTATGATTATTGAAACAATTGTATCAAACTGAGTACACACATACAATCAGGGTTTATGTGTAGCAAAATGTGAGTACATTCAAGGTTTTATTTTCATTCAAAGGTTTGCTTTCATTCATGTGTATGATTTTAAACAATTGTATCAAACTGAGTACACACACACAATCAGGGTGTATGTGTGGCAAAAAGTGAGGACATTCAAAGTTTGCTTTCTTTCATGTGTATGATTATTGAAACAATTGTATCAAACTGAGTACACACATACAATCAGGGTGTATGTGTAGCAAAAAGTGAGGACATTTAAGGTTTATTTTCATTCAAAGCAGGCGCGGATTTGGCGCACCCGGCGCGCGCCCCCTAAAATTATGACATCTACGTATGGCCTATGTACTGATGTATATTGGCAAATCCGTATTTTACCCCAAAATTTCATCGCCACAGTATTGGGCCGGGAAATGCGCCCCCCTAAATCAAATTTCTGGATCTGCCCCTACAAAGGTACGTTTGCTTTTATTCATACATGTGTATGATTATTGAAACAATTGTATCAAACTGAGTACACACATACAATCAGGGTGTATGTGTAGCAAAAAGTGAGGACATTCAAGGTTTTATTTCCATTCAAAGGTACGTTTGCTTTCATTCATACATGTGTATGATTATTGAAACAATTGTATAAATCTGAGTACACACATACAATCAGGGTAAATGTGTAGCAAAAAGTGAGGACATTCAAGGTTCATTCAAAGTTTTACTTTCTTTCATGTGTTTAATTATTGATACATTTGTATCAAACTGAGTAAACACAGTGGTGAGGCGTCGGGGAAGGGGGGGCAATAATTGTTCTCACCATTATTTGCCCCCTCCACAATATTCCCCTCCACAATACTTCCTCCCCCCCCCCCACAATAATACGACTCGTCATGTATATATCATGCTAAGGTAATGGAATATCACCATATATGGTTGATAACAGATAGACCCAAAACATTTCCAAAATTTTGATATATAAGAATTCAATTTGGAAAAATAGATTAATTTTGAACATTGTTTTTGGTCTAAAATAGTGGCGTTGTGACAAGGGGGAAGTTTCCCCCCTCCCCCCACGAGCATTTTTTGATACGGTGCCTAATTGAACGGGCGCTGAAAGAAGAAAGGAAAGAAAAAGGAAAAAGAAGAAAGCAAAGAAAAGAAAGTAAGAACAAAGAAAGGAATAAAAAAAGGAATTTAATTATTAAAAGCGCCATTTTTCGTGTAAAATTGCAAGCAGTAGAGTATTTGATATTGATTAATGGGAATATGATTTAACGACAGATTTTGCCGCCTTTGATAGATGGTGTGACGCAAGGTATGAACTGATGAATGATAAATTTGAAAAGACAGACAGCTCTTTGAAGTCTTATCAATGTTCGACCCCATTAAAATTCCAAGATATTAGACAGTGGCATAACAAAAAGGGGGACGAAGAGGGGGGGGGGGGAGCACCCCACTAAGCTTCAGTCAATGTTTTGTTAGAAAAGTTTTACCCCTTGTCGGAAAAGTTTGTTTTCGGCAAAATATATAAAACGGCTTGACTAGTTTGGAGTCATTTTTAAAGCAAAATTGACGAGGCCTCTTAAATCCCTTCAATCAATTAAGTTAAGAAAGCACATTGCCACGATGTCGCAGATCCTCTCCCTAAAGGATAATGAGCTGGATCAATTAGCCTCATATATGGGACACGACATTCGTATTCACAGAGAATTTTATAGGTTGCCGCAGAGTACCCTCCAGCTTGCCAAGGTCTCGAAAATTCTGATATTATTGGGAAAAGGAGCAAGTTCCTAATTCAAAGGAAAATAATTGGAGGAGATCGATGTTTCTTTAGACAGTGAGTACTTTTTTTATGCAATCACAACTTATGATAGTGGTACTGAGGGTGTTGTCCATGGCCTTTGCAATTGTACCACCATTTCATAATAAGATTGATTTGATTCAGTAGATTTAGCTATAAATGATTTTAGAGGAGCTAACCTGTGAGCCTATACATGGGGAGTAAAATATCTCTAAAAAGTTTTTTGAAACCACACCTAGGAATCTTGAATGACATGGATCTCATGATTTTTTTAAAACATTTTATGCTGATTGCGCTCATGAGTTAACAGCTAACACCCAACCCCCACCAAAATAGATAAAGAGATAAAAATATTTTTTTTCTGTTAGTGCCTAGGTTTAGTTCAATCTGCTTTTAAATTTATAAAGTTCAATGTAGTAGTTAGGAAGTCTTTCAATTCTTCATATCCTTACTGATTTCTTGTATTTTTCTATCTTGGTATGGACCTAAAGGAAATTACCCTTATTATTCGTGCTTTGAAATCAAGCCTGTGCCTTAAGGGGTTTTAATGATTTAAAGAAATCCCTAATTGTAAGAGTACCAGTCTCTCACTATAAATAATTCTCTTAGAATTATGAAAAGTCTTGTAATATTGGAATACAAATCTAATTTCTAGCTATAGATGTCAGTGGTTTTCTTTTCTTTAACAGTAATTCTTTTTGAGTGTGTCAGATTTCTTTCGTTCATGATTTGTATATGAAATAAGATGCAATGAGATTCCTTCACTTCTGTTGTACAAGGTTTCTTTGTCATTCAAGTATGAATTCCCATTTCCAATTTCAAGTTAAAAACCTGCAAACCAGTAAATCATTCATTTGGGGGAAGTGTAGCATAGTTATCAGAGATCTGCAAGCTTTATGTAAAAGCATGTATGAAGAACTTTGAATCAAATTTGTTTCCATCTTTTCTCCTTCTTTTAGGTCATAGATAGCGAGATTACTCGAAAAGGAAGGCATGGACTTCACAAGATAAAGCGATTCTCAAAAGATGGTTCCCAGATGAATTAGTGACAGGACGCATTTTGAATAAAGAAGAATGTGAAAATTGCATTGAAGCAAGCCCTCTCCTGGAGTCTCGTTCTTGGAGAAATATAAAAGACTTTATGAGGAATGAGTACTTGAAAAATTCCAGATTGGCAAGAAGGAAATAGATATTGGAGGCAGAGTAAGCAACATGTAATTCTTGATGAGCAGTACAAGTAAAAGATTGTACAGCTATCTAGCATAGTTTTCAACCCCTTAAATTTCATCCGCCCCCCACAAATACAAATAGAAGACTCTAACAGATTGGTTCCTTTCAATGAGGCCTTGGTGACCCGCCCCCCTCACCCCCTTTTCTCCTCTCATCCCACTTCCCTGCTTCTCATTATATTCAGATCCCATCAAAAAAATGACCACAGTTTATTATGATGAATTGTGGTAAATATGTGGTAAATTAATGTATGGTAATGTTACAATAAAATATTATGGTAAACTATAATAATTTTATGGCAATGTTATTTCAATAAATTTACCACAAAATATACTTTTGTAAACTACAGTATAGTAATTTTACCACAGTAATCTTACCACAAAATGTACTACGGTGAACTAATGTTATGATATATTTCCTGGGTAAATTTACAACAAATTTACCATAGAAACAGTGAAATAATATTTATGTAACATTTACTACAAATTTACCACAGTAAACCATAGTATGTGATGATGATGCACCAACAATAAATTTACAACAATAAGCATCAATATGTGTACATTTTCTTTTGCACAAATGTTGTGTCCACTGCAGGGCTATAAAATAAAACAACAAGGACACATACTTCAGGGAGTGTACCTTATTTTTTTAATCAATATAGCTTTAAGAGCCATCTGATCAAATCTTTATATATTCCCTTCTCCCCACACATTTACTCAGAGGCATACCTATGGAAAGCTATTTTCCGTAGTGCCTAGGACAAACACTGACATTTCACTTCTGTCCAAACAGACTGACACCAATCTTTAAGATACCTAAATCTATCCAAGAGCCACTCATGGCTTATAATGCTGGTGCTTATATCTCTGGTTTCCATGGCACAAGCACATATGAGTTTTACGTCCCCTGGACAGGATACCAGTCCATCGCAAGTTATCTCTGCAGCATTACTGGTACTCATTCTACAGCTGAGTCATCTGAAGCAAACGAAGTTAAGCGTCTTGCTTAAGGACACAATGCAGATAGTCCTGGCCGGGACTCAAACCTGGGTCCTTGGGTCTTGAGACCGAGTCACTGTACCACTAGACTACGCACTTTAAATCTTTAATATAAATTCACCATAATAAACTGCTCTGTGATGCACCCTTTAAGTGGTGAAAAGGGAACATGCCCATCATGCCCCCCCCCCCCTTCCCGATACGCCTCTGCATTTACTACACTTTTATCATGCACACCACCAATTTATCACTGTATAGTGTTGTAAATTTACACCACCTAACCACAGTTTACACAGTAGAGAATGGTCAATTTACTATAATTTACCACACTTAAACCAAGCAGTCTCATAATGGGCAGAGTTTAAAAGATGCTAATTTGAAACATCTTTTTACCAATAATTAAGCCTTGATATATCACAAAAGTTAGTTTTCTACCATATAACATGAAAGTGATCAAACCTTACAAGAATTAAGCATTTAGTAAAAAAAAACAACCCAGGAGTAAGGGAACTAATGATCGCAGGCACAATTTGACCTTTGTTGTCGTGGTGCCGTTAAGACCTCATCAAACAAACAAACAAACTAATGATCTTATTTGTTAAAACTTCTGTATTACATATTAAATAATATAACTTTGAACATTTTATTCAGTTATTTTATGGTCAACCTAACCTTGAAGTCAGCTTGTAGTGTAATGCAAGCTCAAATTGGATTACTATTCTTTCATTGTGGCACACAGTGTAATGGATATGCCTCTGTCATTAATCACATTAATGTCGGCCCCGACATTAATGTCGGCCCCGACATTTGTTGTACTCATATGAATATTTAGCCTCTATTCTAAAGCCCCGAGATTTACAGCATGATTCAGCCCAGACATTACAGCATGATTCAGCCCCAAATCTGCCTCAAATGTCGGCCCTAACAATTTCATGAGTGATATTGATGATGTTCAAATCTGAGGTTTGAATTTTTTATATTAAGTACAAATATTGCTCTCTTTTCTTTCACCATCAGTATGAAGCACTAAATCTCAGGAAAATGAAAGCCAAATAATTAACTTGTGAATATTGCCTTTGAAGGTGGCATGGATGATTATCATCCTCTCACATATAAAACTATAAAGTTGCTAAAGGAATTATTTTTTCTTGTATTAAAGATACTTTCACCTCATGTTTTTTAAAGTATTATGATGGATTTTACCATTGACCACAATTTCAGCCCATTGACTACATTTTCAGCGCCCTTTATAGGCCTCTAAAGTCTTGGAGCTTCCAAGGGCTTCGCCTCCTGGACCCCCACAAGGGCTTCACCACTTCACCTCAGCTAGTCAGCTGAGACAAAATGGTGGGCACCACTGTGTGACGATTCACTTCTTTTACAATTATTGATATAATTATTAAAGATGGATCTCAATTTCGTTGCGTTTCATTAATCTTAAAATAAATTGTTTACACCCCCGCCCACACTCTTATCAGTCAAGGTATGCCCCTGGGCAAGACCATTGGTTTGTTTGAGATTGCATTCCAGTGGTTTGCTTGAGATTAGGGAGACAACATCAGTGGTTTGTTTGAGTGAGAGGGATAGCCAAAACCAATGTTTTGTTTCATTGGGGAAATACAAGAGTAATGCTTTGTTTGAGGTGGGGGCAAGATTAATGTTTTGTTTGAAATGGAAAAGACAAAATGTTGTTTCTGATTTGGGGAAGACCAAACCAGTGTTTGTTTGAGATTGAGTAGGCAAGACCAATGCTTTGTTTGAGATTGGGTAGACAAGACCAATGGTTTGTTTGAGGTTGGGTAGACAAGACCAATGATTAGTTTGAAATTGGGTAGACAAGACCAATGCTTTGTTTGAGATTGGGTAGACAAGACCAATGGTTTGTTTGAGGTTGGGTAGACAAGACCAATGATTAGTTTGAAATTGGGTAGACAAGACCAATGGTTTGTTTGAGATTGGGTAGACAAGACCAATGGTTTGTTTGAGATTATGGGCAAGGCTAGTGGTTTGTTTGGCATGGGGGAGACAAGACCAATGTTTTTTTTCAGATTAGGGGAAGAAAAGACTTCTGTTTTGTTTGAGATGGGGCAAAATCAATAATTTGTTTGAGATTGAGGGACATGATTACAATTTTGTTTGAGACTGGGGAGACAAGACCAATATTTAGTTTGGGGTGTAGGGGGCAAGACCAATATTTTGTTTCAGAATAGGGAAGACAATATCTATTGTTTATTTAAGATTTGAGGTATAAGACTTGTTTTTTTCAAATAATTATTTTTTTTAAATTGGGAAGAGAAAATACAAATGCTTTGTTTGAGATGGGTGAATGATGAGACTTCTGTTTTTTTTAAATAGAGTGAGAAACAAAGCTAATCTATTTGAAGTGGGGGAGACAAAACTTGTAATTTTGAGATTGGAGGTCAAGATTCATTATTGGTTTGAAAATGGTGGGGACAGTATTATTGAATTGTCTGAGAATAATGAAAGACATAAACAATGGTTTGTTTGAATCTAAGTGGGTTGCATGAAATGAAATGGTTTATTTTTAATTTGGATTAATATGCAGAATATCAGCTCCTGGTCCTTATTTGACAATTGACAAAAGTGGCTATCACTGAATGGTGCATGGAAGTTCCCAGTTTGAAGGGAACAAAAATCTGTTGATTTTGGTATGCAGAAGGCACACCTATTGGAAAAATCCTGGAAAAGAGCAGCAAGGTTTTCATCCACTTTCTGAAGAGGAAAGTGAATGCATTGGTATTCTCTGTTAAAAGGCAATTTCCATTGCCATATATATTTCATGGTTGTCTTACTTTCAAGTGGTCAATGTAGCCTCATTACAATGATTACATCATAATTTTGTTTGTATAAAAACATACTTTAAATGTATTTAACCACTTTTCAGTGGATTACGAAAAAGTATTTCTTTAGTTTAACAAAAATCATGTAGTTGAAGAGCCTAGTGAGTATATATTGAAATGTGTACATGAATATTCTAAAATTTTGATTGTTTCAAGCAGAAATATTGTAAGCTTTCAAATTCTGGTGATATTAAAG
>JAIGNY010002177.1:625000-655000 GCA_020152595.1 Chiridota heheva
CACAGAAACACACACGTTTCTTGCTCTTGCTCTTTTATTCATCAAAACGTTCACAGCATGTTGTCTTTATTAAAAAAAATATAAGCAAATTATCTTTGATGATGTAGTTGAGTATCTGATTGTCTTAGTTAAAGTGAAAAAGTCCGCCAAGCAAAGGGCACGAATAAAAATAGGCCGTGCATCTGGAATTTAGTGCAGTTCTAAGGCGAACATTTGCAGTTTATCGCGTCATACAGTCATACTTGATCAAAGATCAGTTTTCATTTTAGTGTGGCATGAATTTACTCTTTTGACAGGTGATGATGAACATGTGGACAAGCTCATTCAAAATAGATCCTGGCAACCTTTTCTTCAGGAGATCATATAATTTTGCTGTATACGAATCGCTGGATCTAAAGGCACAGGCTCCATGGCAAGTGAAAAACCACATTATCAGTGAATTTAACAACTGCCTTTGATCCAAACACATCATTAACCATTCCTCTTCCAGCTTCTATCATAGCAGAAGGAGATTTAACCAATTAAAAGATTGAAACCGCGCATCGTTTTCAAGAGATCCACGCAATCAGACCAGAAATTCTCTGCCAATCTGCACTTTCAACAATTTTCGTCCTGATAGCGGTAAATTTTCGACCAGATTTTGTCAAAAAATTGAGTTCAGCTCTGCGATGTTGACGATTATTGTCAATTTTAACAGACTGGTGATCGGTTTTCTGCATTCCCCCCATCCCCAGATAAGGACTCTTCTTTCATGCTTTTTTAGAGCATTTATTGTGATTTGTTGAACCAACATCAAATCGGGCAATGTGACCAGGCCTCTCTGGGCAACTTTTTGAAGTTTACTGAATGTAAGGCATCCATTGATACATTACCTTACTTTAACCTAAAATCTCTCTGTGTGCCCTGCGGCACATAAGGCCATGACGCTCGCTCTCCAACCTTCACGATCCTCTGCAGCTCTCCGTACCTCTGGCCAACTTGTCCACCCATATCTATCCCTCTCTTTTGTCACCGTCCTCTTCCATGTTATCTTCGGTCTTCCAACTTTCCTCTTTCCCTCTGGCGCCTACTCCAATACTACTCTTGCATGACTCGTCACTTCTTGCCTCATCACATGCCAGATCCAATTTCATCTACGTCTGCTGTTTTGCAGCTCGGTTATGTTTTGATGTTCCGTTTGTATTTGGACTCGGGTTGGGTAATTCAATGTGCGCACATGTAGGGTCGATTCGTCATAATGGCATTAGCCAAATAGAGTAAGTGCTCCGCGAATCGCGATATCGAGAAAATTATATTTTGCTGATGACCAATAGTGTGTAGCCACACTTTTTAAGTCCGAATTTCAAGACTGAATTCAGAGACAAATTATCTAACGCTTTCAATAGCCAAATTTGACCGAAAACTTTCTGCAGTTTGACACATAAGCCACCATGTGTGCCATTATTGGCACTTTCGTCAATAATTCTTTTTATGATTGCTCATAATCTGTTGATTTTCTCAAAAAAGCGACGATGAATTTCAAAAGGCAGTGGTGAAAAGCTTTGAATATTTATTTACTATCTGTCTCCAAAATTTCAGGATGTCCATTGAAAGTTTGGACAATCCAGAGCGGAAATTGAAAAATCCCATACGTTTAGTGTGGGCTAGTCAAATGTGTAGGCTCATGGGATGACGTAATACATAAAAGTACCCAATTTTGGGGATATTTCAAAGTAGCCAATTCTAGGGTTGCACCTGGATTGTCAGTATCATTATATATGAAGCCGAAAGACACAATTTTATTAACACATATGAGGTGGTAAAAATACAGATGAAAAAGAGCACCAAAAGCTTTGAGCTTTTTGACATGTCCAAATTAAGTGTTTCAGGGTTTCCTGATAGCATTACAAAACAGCAGAGATTATCATCTCTCATCTTAAACTTTAATAACATGGAAGTGGTCCCTAAAAGGAAATGAATAAACCTAAATTGAAAATATTGTAGTCTACTAATACGAACAGAATGAAAACAATTACTAAAGTTATCCTGCCACCTCAAGTCAGAATTATGGAAGTTTGGCTCCATTTTTGTTTGAAAGGGGCATCCACTCTCAGGGGAATATGTCTTTTAATAATAATCACGTGGGCCCACTTGGTCGCTCTGGATATGAATGAGAACTTGGTTAACAATAGTTCTTAGGGAGTGGGGGAAGCCACATACTTTGAAGGTAAAAGGTTACTGCAGGAGATACAATGGACAATTTCATAGTAGTAAGTAAACGGGAATTTATTAATATCAAACTTTTGAGCAAACTTAGGAAAAGTCAAGAAGTTGCCATCATACTTAACTCCAATATGTAATAAATGTTTATTGTAAACTATCACATTATGTAACCTTATGTTAGAATTATTCCATATAATTTGACTAGTGGAAATATCATTATCATCATATACGAGACAACTCCAAGCCTTGCAAATATTCCTCACGAAGTCGCTTTTGATAGAATAAATGTCAGCAAAGTTGAAATTTTATCTGAACACTTAATTTAACCCAAAATGCTTTAAAGCTAGGTTGAAGAAAATTTGCCATGACTTGTAATCAACAGTCAAATACCTTTTTACTCAAGATGTTTTGATAGAATGAAAGAAATAATCAATGCTTAACATGTTCAAGCCACCATCACCCTTATTCTGAATTATTGAATTCCGACTTACTTTGTCTGGCTTTTCAGAACAAAATTAAAACAAACTCTTTTGGCGGATTAGGAAGTACTGAGATAAGAAAAACTAATTGAGATATACCAAAAGACTTTATTATAGTCACCTTACTAATAGGTGTATGGTCACGAACGGACTAAATATTTAAGAGCTGCTTAAGTCTAGACAACTTCGTCATATAGTTTAAGCTAAATAAATCAGCCTTTTGATTAGTACAATTAATACCCAATACCTTGACTGGGTCATGTGAAATAAGAAGGCCGGTGTTACTAAACTCAGGTGGGTAACATTAACGTAGAGATCCTATTGCAAAAAGACCCAAAGCTGATGCAAAAATCTTCATGTCGTTAAGTACAGCTGTAAGTGAATTAATATCATTACTCAAAAATGGCAGTGTCATCAGCGTACTGACTAATCCTCAACTTTTTTTGGTTAATAACAATGCCGCGAAATTAAGAGTTATTACGTAGCAGCTTGGCTAAAAATTATATGCATACAATAAAGAGATATGGGCTCAAGGGGCAGCTTTTACACACCCCTTTGAGGTTTCAAAAAATCCTGAAGAAAAGTCATTGTTCATAACACATACATAAGAAGTAGAATAAAGTACCTAAATTCATTTTCCCAAATCACAACAAAACTTAAGGTGATATAAACAGCTTCTATTATCAAAATGGATTTCTAATGTCAAAATAAATTTCTATTGTCAAAATGGACTAGAAATCCTTCAAATTACCATTTTACTCCTTTTTCGGTACTTAAAAAAAATTGTACCAGAATGGCTAACAAAATTCTTGTTTGTTATTCTGGTACATAGTTTATATAGTTACAAAAAAGGAGTAAAATGGTAATGTGAAGGCTTTATTCCAGTCCATTTTGACAATAGAAATCCATTTTGATAAATAGAAGCTGTTTATAATGCACTACTCAAAGATTGATTTGTAAGTACGTCATTATTTGACACCTTTTCCTGGTCAGATGAAGCAAGGAGCTGTTATCACAGCTCCCTGCTCCATGTATTTTACCAGCCAGCTTGCAGTCTAACATAAGAGTGTACAGATCGATGGACACAGGTATCAACAACTTATATAATTGTGAGATGATATGCCATAAACCATGAGAACAGCAAAAAGATAATTATAATAATAATCAAAATCACTTAAAAATTGACCATTTTACAGCATTTTGAATTTTCAGACGTGGTCATTGCCTCGTCCGCTAAATGAACCTAAATGCCCATTAGTACAAGACAACGAGACAGTAAGGAAATTTGTGTTTTCCATGAATCTTTAATTCACATGTCAGGATCAGAGAAATCTTCTCCATGATCATGCCTCCACCCCACCATTTTTTAATCACTCTCTTCCTACATCTCATCTCTGTTAAAAAATCCTCTGTATGTCAGGTCGTCAAACTGCTATTCTACTTGCAGACTAGGAGTGCATGCATCTTCAAAGTTAAATATAACTAATTATCTATATTAAGGCAAAGATTAGGATCAAAATAATTCGTAAAGTCAAGGCCGCGGCCTCCGAGAGAATTGCTACGATCCAAGGCATTGCAATGTCAAAAATTGAGAGATTTAGACCTCTTGTTAAGAAATGAATGCATAAGTTAAGGTAAATTGTTGTAAAGTTGCATTTAAAGATTTATTGGCAAGTAATGGGCTATAAATGTTCAGGACTGACTTTTGTTTTGTGATCCTAATTGGCTTCGTGCCACGTATTTCTTTAACCTTTAATAATTCTTTTCACCCACACACTTTTACGGTACTCATCATATCACGAGATCCTCAACACCCGCCAAACATTGTTCAATATTTGAATACAATGGATATTTCTTCTTCTTGGGTAATAGCTCCTTGATAAGAGTCACGTATTTTCTTTTTAAGTGTACTTGATCTTTGGCAAACAACTATTGATTCTATTTTGAGTGGAAAATTAACAAATATTGTTTACAAAATAAATGTTTGTCTTATATCGTACGATATTTTCGAACATTTTAAGTGGTCTTTTTCTGTCATCAAGTTAATAAGTGGAGTTTAGAACAAACTGACACCCACAAAATATTACCGAATAACTTTTATTTTATCGCCTACACGAAACCATCAGTAAATGTATTTCGAAATCTACGGATGTACCATATTACATACTGACCAATATCTCAGTTTCATGTCTGTTGAAAACTACAAAAAACTATGTAATGAGAATTACGCGTGAAGAAAGACCTTTATCGTTTTCACCATCAAACAATTTTCATGATCATTCTTCAAAGAATAGTTTCGTATTATACCAATGAATTAAGCATGCTTGGTACAAACACATTAACTCAGTCATGCTCATTTGGAAGATGTGTTAAGCCTCTAAGTGCTAAGACAGACTTCAAGCGAATTTTGACAACGTGATGACAACAGACTAATCCCTATGTCTGACGTTGCTTCGTTTTGAATATCTAACTTTAAAATAAAGGTTTGTTCAACATAATTGGCTAATTAGAGGTATTTTCAGTTTATGCAAACTTTGTGCTATATGAATGGGGAGACAGCTCAAAAATGTATTTAATTCTTTGAATACCTGTCATGATTTTCAGCTATTGAAAATTAATTAATCAAGTCAAGTCATGTTTGATTTCCATCTGATTAAGATCGAAGTTGGGAATGTTTGATCACAAATACTTAGAAATAACATTTGATGAACCATATTTTCTCAAACAATTTCAAACACACCCTCGTGTTCCACTTACTATTCCTTCATTTCTCAATTTGGAAAGCGTTCAACATTATCATGTGAATATGCCACAGTAGAACCGATCAAAATTTGGCTGTCATTGATTTTATTTACATACAATGTTTTCAATTCTATTTTACAAAAGTAAAAACTATTGCAAGCCATGGACACCCGAAACAGCTTTAAAGCGTCCATAAACATTTAGGGTCTAAGTTCTAACTTTTCTCTATTAAATAAAATGAATATTCTGTAACAAATAGATATGGTTCTTGAAAACTTGTCATTCATGTAACCTTAATTAGATGATACTAGCTGGTCAAGAACGTATGATATGCTAATTAAATTTTGAATTCAGCAAATACTTAAACCTTTAGAGTTATTCAATCTGTATTTAGATTGTATCATCTGCTTCTTCTCAATTTGATTCAAATTAAGGATATGAACTTAAAAGACAATGATTTCTTTTTAGATTTGTTTAGCACATATCATTACCCTTATAATAATAAGCTTAATCTGTATCATATAATCTTGTTATTGCAATTTGATTTTGCAATTTTATTCAAATTAAAAAGCTTTATATAATTGTTTTATATTGCAATTCATAATATTGATTGAAAGATCCATAGTGTATTAGAGAAACTTGAAGAGGACCCCTTAGTGCTCTGAATACAAGTTTAAGATACACAAAGGAAATGATAGGATTAGTCAAATGAAAAATATGAAATTAGAAGACAATGATTTCTTCTGAAATTTGTTTTCTGCATACATCATTACCTTTATAATCAAGCTTTATCTGAATCATATAATTTTGTCTTTGTAATTTTATTCAAATTTAAAAGCTCTTTGTAATTGTTTTTCTTGCAATTCATAATATTCATTTAAAAACATAGTGTGTTAGAGAAACTTGCACAGGGCCCCATAGTGCTCTGAATAAAAGTGTAAGGTACACAAAAAAAATGAAAATATAATATGCTAATTAATAGCTAATATTTCCGGTGATTTTGACTACAACAAATACCTAAACCGTTATAGTTACTCAATCTTTATCTAGATTGTATCATCTGCTTTTTACTGTTTGATACAAATTAAAAATATTTTTGCAATTCTTTTTATTGCTAGCCCTATTTCTGATGTTGATTGAAAGACCCCATAGTGTATTAGAGAAACTTACACGGGACCTCATAGTGCTCGGAATGCAAGTTTAAGATAGTATTGGTCTTTAACAAATACCATAAGCTTTAGAACATTTACGTAAATCATGTAATGTTTTTTTTATCTATTTGTTTATAAGTATATATGTTATTTATTATGTTTTACTGAATGATTTGGCAAAATGATTAAGTAAAAAGATTTAACAGAATGTCCTCATGCTTCTTAAAACCAAGGTGACATAGCAACATTATAAGGTCTTTATCAATTTTAAATGTGGGTTCCCTTAGCATTATTAATAAGTAGGATGCAGTAATAATTTTGAAGGAAATATAATATAAAAAATAGGATATCTCATGTTCCAGGAAATCCATCTAACAACCCTGTTTATATCACTCTTCCCAATGGGAAAGCTATTTACACGTCTCTCTATATATCCAATATAGATCAAACGTAGAAGAAAAAATTAATTACAAAAAAAAAATTGAGCTGAAATAAAATGTAACATTAGACAACTAGTACTATAACTTGACCTCTTACCAACTTTAAGCATTCTGAAACTAACTTCCCATTAAACAGAAATGTCTGAAGGAAACTTTCATGTTGAAAGCAACAATAATAGCATACCGTTGACCGCTCGAAATAGATTAAGGGAAATTACTTTCTTTTTAGTCCAATAAATTTTCACCAGGTGTAAAACTTGTATCACTCTTTGCCAGTTTGCACGTCTAGCAGTCTAGAATCCTTTTTTCTAAGAGTATACAAAGTGGACATTTTACAATAAAACAAATTACAGTCTTCGGTCTTTCCTCACGAAATAGGCCTAATATGATTTCTACAACTAGAACAGGAGTCTCAATGTTTTCCCTATTATGTGAGCGATTGTGAACTGAATATATGTTTGGACATAAAGTAATTTCCCTGAACCTATTTTCAGCGGTAAACGAATGGAGAAAAATTGGGGCACAGAGTATCTTTGCCCAAATGTTTTTTTGTTTTTTTTGGAGCGGCCAGGCGCCTGTAGCCCGGATGCCACGGTAAATCAAATAGACAGCTAATTTGCTAGAATATTCTTATTACCAGAACATTGATTTACCGTTGCGTGCTAGATAAGCATTTGATTTTTGGGTACCCCAAAAAATACGCCCTCACTTTTCGGCCTAGTGCTCCTTTAACCAAGATAATCCAATTGAAATTTTTAAAAGACTGGAGATGTAGCCAGGATTTAACGTTGGGTTTGGGGTGAGGATCATCGTAGCCAATCCAATCCAAGCCAATTTTGAATTTTTAAGAAGTGAAAGTATTCTAAGAGTATATACCCAAAAAATTCTGAAAATGAATTTACTACATTTTGCTTTATAGAAATGTAAGTACTATTTATTATGTTTCGTTTCCAGACTCCTTTAAATTTCATTAGCAGCAAAATTGCTCAGACACTTTCCTTCTTTTGGGGAGGGTGATCTTACCACCCTATTGACCGCTTTTTCTCGATTTTATTCATGACAAAGAAATAAGAATGTTATTGGATCAAGACGCAGTCACATTTCCTTGTAAGTTCTGAGATAGTAAATCTTAAATTTCACTTAAAGATTTGACCAACTTAATGTGATTTGGCCTTTTTATTATTTCAAGAATGAATAATGGGGGAACATGGAACGTGAATTGTACATGATAATCATGACAGGTAACATTCTGACAAATTATCAATCTTGTCTGAATACTCAGGAAAAATATGTTCCCCCTCCAAAAAAAAAAAAAAAAATGAAATTGCACTGTACGCCCATGTGTTCATGCACCTTTTATTGCGCCACAGTGCAAATGACAGATCTTAAATTGTCATTTGACGGTGATGTGCGAAAATAACATGACTATTACAGTTACACTTAGCTCTTAATTCTTGCCATATTAGCGACATAAAACACAACTCTTATTTTCGATGTTTAGCTGGTACATGTTGTTTTGCAGTCCTGCGTTTGGTACTTGCGTACTGTACCCCCTGCGAAAATGTCTGGCGATGTTACTGATTTAATGGGGACAAAGGAACGGGAGGGGGGGGGGGGGTAAGTCTTTTTCAAATTGATCTACATTGAATTTCTCTATACCTAAAATCTGTCCCCTAATGTCAAATATCTTCCTACGCCACTGTCCTATATACTTACATCATTGTGACAACAGAATAATTTTCGTTTCGGTTGTTTCACAGTTGTGACCCACGAAAACCCATTAGGCCCATTGAAAATATATATATTAATTTGTAATTACAAATTAATTAATTTGTAATAACAAATCATAAATTAATGATCAATGAATAATAATTAATAAATTAATTATTAAGTAATAATTTGTTATTACAAGTTAATCAATTTGTAATTACAAATTTATAATTTGTAATTACAAATGATTAATTTGTAATTACAAATTGAATAAAAATGAGGAAATAATTTTCGTATGGGACTTAGTTACTTTTTGAAGTGGATTGTACTTTCAACGAATCTGTCATGTTATAGCACTTGCAGGGGTTCTATATAACGATAACGTGTTCAGGACCTAGTAATATATGTTCACAATGTACATAAAATATGATGTTAAATCCTAGTGTTAAATTTTAGCATATGGATTGGACATGTGTGGATCATTTCAAGTGAATTGTACTTCCAACGAAAGTGTCCTGTAATAGCATTTGAAGGATATTCATATAAGGTGTATAAAACGTATACATAAAATATGTGACACAAGTAACTTCAAAAATTCTACGTTCAAAGAATCTCGTGTAATAGCGCTTGAGGGATGATTATGTAGCTTGAATAAAACGTATACATGTTCATAAGGTTTATAAATTAGGGTGGCAAAATTAAGTGTGCTGAAGATAATGGGATACTTTCAAATGAATTGTGATTTAAAAGAAAATGTCAATTATTGAAATTTCTTATAAATTGTACTGTCGTATACTAGCATTTGAAGGCTATTCATATAACGTGTACAGGTTAAAAAAACATAAAGAAAAAAACATTAAAAAACATGATACATTTTTCATCATGTTTGTAAAACATGATGAAAAATTCCAGTGTATAATTTTACCATATATTTAACATATTTGAATAATTTTATATTAATTATACTTTCAACGAAACTGTCGTGTAATACCATTTAAAGGATTTTTATTTAACGTGTACAGGTTAGGAATGTTCATAATGTCAAATGTTCGTGATGTACCTTATGATTGTATTAAACATATTGGGATTATTATAAATTAACTGTACATTCAACGAAGTTGTCATGTTATAGCGTTGGAATGATTTCTATATAAGGTGTAAAAGTTCAATGTTGTACAAAATGTTGATAAAATATGATGTTAAATTTTAGTGTAAAGTTTTACTATAGGTATTTGAATCATATGTTAGGAATTGCAAGTTCAACGAAAATATAGTCGGGTATTTGTGAATGAAAAATGAAAACATATGTAGATGAAATTGAAAAGTAAACATATGAACATAATTCATAGTACATTTTGAATAGAAAAGTCACTATTGTATGTACTTAATTCTGAAGATTTTCTTTAGTTATAGCAAACTGATTTAAACTCCACAATTTTTCAAAAGATTATTAATCTTAAACCAAATACTAGCATGTCATAAACTGGAGAAAATCATAACAATATTCTTTTCTGCTGTTTTTAAATAAATTTATATATATCGAAATAGTGATAAACAAGCAAGACCACTGAGAAATATAATAACCTCACAAGTAATATGAATAAGCTATATGATTATTCAAATATGAAAGTGTTTTTAGGATTTTGAAAATATGATTCTACAAAACTAGGAAGTAGAGAGTGTTTTTAACTAGAAGCATATTTTTCTTATAGTTACGTATTTGTGTAAAATCATGCATATTTGCGCAGACAAACGGAGAGTTAAATATATTCACTTACAGGAAAGCTATTGTCCCATAAATACATTCAGAAATGGGCGCCGCAGTGCTGGTAACGTCACTTCCGGTTTTAATTTCCCATATTGATTGCAAGAAATCTGCAATGTTATAAGTCACACATCCATCCATCATACATGTGTTATTGATAACAAGGAAAATTGAAAACCGGAAGTGACGGTTAATCTCTCAATTTAGTTATGGGAAGATAATTTTCTTTAAAAAATTCGGTTATGAACAGTATGAATCTTTATTCAGTTCGATCTTATATTGGAATCGGTAGACTGTACGCAATAACAATTGGAATTATCTAATTTCAAAGATTTCACTAGTGTGCTGAAAAGTGACCATGCAGGGTAAAGTGTGATGTAAAAAGATCAGACAGGTTGGAATTTAAAATAGATTATATTTAAATTTCAAAGTCATTCAACTTGTTTTTCTCTTTTGGCATTCTTCTCTTACTTGTATATTATTGGCCCGTAACACTTGCATCATCTTAACCGAAAACGTAATATTTTTTAAAGAATTCTCTGAAACATTGGCAGATTGGTGAATGGGATGTATAAAAAATGTAGAGATAAATACTGTATCGGCTAAAATATGGCTTGTCTTGGTATGTGGAGTATCTACATATACATTTGTAGACAATTAGTTCACGTTTATCAGGCAAAGACCTTTGGTATTGATACCCCTTGGACTTGGTACGCCCGTATAGTGTAAAGATACTACAATGAAACTGGAGTTGTATCCCTTATATCAAGTATGGATGTGGCGTATACGTACGCCCTAGACTTATAGGTAAAGATACTACAAATGATTTTGGAACTAAAGTTGTATCACTTTCATGAGGTATAGTTGGGGCGTATGGCGTATCCGTACGCCCCAATCTTAGTGATGGATATACTACACATGAATTTGGAACTGAAATTGTATCCTTTACATCAGGTATAAATGGGGCGTATCCGTAAGCCAAGTACTTAATGATAAAAATACTACACATGATTTTGGAACTGAAGTTGTATCACTATCATTACGTATGGATAGGACGTATCCGTACGCCCTAAACTTAATGGTAAAGATACTACAAATGATTTTGGACCTGAAGTTGTATACTTTCATCTGGTATGGTTTGGGCGTATTGCGTATCCGTACGCCCTGGACGTAATGATAGAGATATTACACATAATTTTTGAACTAAAGTTGTCCCTTTCATACGGTAGGAATAAGGCGTATCCGTCAGCCCTGAACTTAATGGCAAAGATATTACGAATGATTTTTGACCTGAAGTTGTATCGCTTTCACCAGGTATGGATGGGGTGTATCCGTGTCCCTAGACCTATTGGTAAAGAAGCTACAAATGTGTTTTTGGACTGAAGTTGTATCCCTTTTATCAGGTATGGATAGGGCGTATCCGTACGCCCTGGACTTATTGTATCTTATAAAGATATTTCATATGACTTTGAAACTGAAGTTGTACCCCTTTCATCAGGTATGGATGGGGTATCCGTACGCCCTGAACTTATAAGTAAGATATCTTCAACAAAGCATATCATCACGCATTTGGAACAATATATTGGGTCAAAGAAATATTCTCTAGTTCTTTTATCCTGAGTATATAGGCTTTAAAACCAATGGCTTAGCTAGGATTTCCATTTGGGGCAAGTAATTGAAGTATACAGACATGTACAAATCTCAACCGACGGATTCAAATATTAGTAGCAGGGGTACCCTCTCCCCTCGGCTACACCACTGTTTAAAACCACACCTTTTAGGAACGATAATGCTGTCATAAACTTTCATATTGAATGCATTACCACATCTTGGGACTAATAATAACTATAATTTGACTCCAGCTGAGCACTGTAGTTAAGTAGGAGATTGCTGGATAATAGGTCATGGATTGTAAACTCAGATCAAGGAGGTGGTACCTTAATTCTTAAAATGTTTGGGCAAGTTTCAGAATTTTCCATGCCTCCTATTCTTACGCCACTGCTATCAACCCGGAGCGCGGGCGGCTTCTCAAAGAGGAATGGTACAAATTCATAAAGAATACAAAATTGAAACCCCCTTCACCCACCGCCCCTCACACCAAAAAAACAATTATATATATATATATATATATATATATATATATATTTATATATATATATATATATATATATATATATATATATATATATATATATATATATATATATATATATATATATATATATACATATATATATATATATATATATATATATATATATATATATATATATATATATATATATATATATATATATATATATATATATATATATATATATATATATATATATATATATATATATATATATATATATATATATATATATATATATATATATATATATATATATATATATATATATATATATATATATATATATATATATATATATATATATATATATATATATATATATATATATATATATATATATAATAATAATAATAATAATACTAATGATAATAATGATAATAATAATAATAATAATAATAATAATAATAATAATAATAATAATAATAATAATAATAATAATAATAATAATAATAATAATAATAATAATAATAATAATATAATACTACTACTACTACTACTACTACTACTACTACTACTACTGCTACTGCTGCTACACTGCACTGCTACTGCTGCTACTGCACTGCTACTGCTACTACTGCTGCCACCACTGCCACCACTGCACTGCTGCTGCACCTGCACCTGCTGCTGCTGCTGCCACCACTACTGCTACTGCTACTGCTACTGCCACTACTGCACTGCTACTACTACCACCATACCACTACTACTAATAATAATAATAATAATAATAATAATAATAATAATAATAATAATAATAATAATAATAATAATAATAATAATAATAATAATAATAATAATAATAATAATAATAATAATAATAATAATAATATAATAATAATAATAATAATAATAATAATAATAATAATAATAATAATAATAATAATAATAATAATAATAATAATAATAATAATAATAATAATAATAATAATAATAATAATGATGATAATAATAATAATAATATAATAATAATAATGATGATATGATAATAATAATATTAATAATAATAATAATAATAATAATGATGATAATGAATAATAATAATAATAATAATAATAATAATAATAATAATAATAATATGATAATAATAATAATAATAATAATAATAATAATAATAATAATAATAATAATAATAATAATAATAATAATAATAATAATAATAATAATAATAATAATAATAATAATAATAATAATAATAATGATAATAATAATAATAATAATAATAATAATAATAATAATAATAATAATAATAATAATAATAATAATAATAATAATAATAATAATAATAATAATAATAATAATAATAATAATAATAATAATAATAATAATAATAATAATAATAATAATAATAATAATAATAATAATAATAATAATAATAATAATAATAATAATAATAATAATAATAATAATAATAATAATAATAATAATAATAATAATAATAATAATAATAATAATAATAATAATAATAATAATAATAATAATAATAATAATAATAATGATAATAAACTATTTGGTATAGGTAAAAACAATCTGTCTGGCTGTATGTGTGTAGCTCTAATTCTTTGGAAATTTAATGAAGGGCGATTGGTCTATTGTCGGCCTATACTATGTCTTCTGGTTATATGATACAAATACCCTCTCTCATCTGGCGTAACTTATTTACAATTCGTTAATTTCATACGCAATAATTGTAAATGGGTACACTGAACAGGCGAAGTCAGTGAAATGTTGATTCTCAGAAGATCGGGGGGGAGGGAAGGGGACTAGTACTGAAATGGATTATATGGTTGATATCATGAAGGAATTTCTTTCTCGTCTTTCCAAAACCTCATATTCACCATGCTACCTTTCTGTCGAGCTTAACCTTGTTAAAAAGACAATTCTCAACTGCTTATGGAGCTATATATGTGATGAAGTTTACGACGTTCAGACCTGAACCAACTAAAATAATTACACAGGCTTAGAATTTGAAGAATGGCACATCTGAAAGCTCTCAGTTCAAAATGACGTCAATGTATTAGATATAGCTGAACTTCTTGTTTAAGAATTTATAATGGCAAAAGTCAAATACCCGGTACTAATTTAAACTTCATTGAGATAAATTTTATAGTCTTATTTATTAACACTAGATAATATCTTTGGTATTCAAATACTTAACAAAGTTAATGGTGCACGCACTATAGATAGGAAAACGATGTCAACGACATCACACACTGAACCTTACCATCTTACTAAAGGTTTGCTGACCCTAAGCAACAGTGAAATTTATATTTTGAGAGACGAGATGAAACAAAATGTAGGTACCTAAAGGCGACGCTCCCGTAGCCCTTAATTGCGCCCCAGTATCAAAGATCGTGGAGACCCCAATTTTCAATTGGTTAAATTAAAGAAGAACAAAAAAAAAAAAAAAAAATTGGCAAAAATACTTTAAATTTTGGTCAAATTTGTAAAGAAATTTGTCAAAGATGTCCTTAAATTAAAAAACGAAGATAAAATTGGAAATCTTCCTACTTTAAAATTTCTCCGCAGTCTCTATGTACATGGCTCAAAACATATGTTTAAATCTAAACATACTAAAGTGTATGATATCGTGAGCATTGTTATTATCGTTTTGACTATTCGCACGTATAGTACATCCGTGCAACCGCAAACATGGCTTACTGCTTATTTGCATAATAAATTTATGATCAATCATCTGATCATAACTTAAGGTTGGTAATTTCGAGCGGGGTAATGTGGCGCGCGGTGTGATACATGCGTGCATATCGTATGTACTACACTGCACTGCTGGCATATCTGCATATACATGGACAGTATGAGACCAGAACTACTTAGATAGGCTTGAAAAGAGTCTCGTTTCCTGTCGAGATCAACAGTTCAAAAAATGTTTTTCAAGTAAGCTTTATTGTTGCTTACCAAGGAATTAAACATTTTCAAAAAGAACATACAGATTCACAAGAAAATTCCCTAGCCTACGCCTCATCTTCATATGACCATCACAGGCTGACAGGCTGTCGACCTCCGACCAAGGAGCTTCTACACATGGAGATCTGACGGTCGTAAAACGTAGCCTCTGGCAAAGAAAATTTGACAAAACCCCCCACCACGACTCTAACTTAGTCCTCTGCAGATTCACTCAACACCCACATCCCATGGGCCCCATAAAAGTCCCTTTGAAGCAACGTGTGTAGCCGCTGAGAGCGCTAGAGCAAGCGAGCAAATGACGTCATTACTATACTCTGGTAATTTTGCAAGTGACCTGGCCATAGGTTATACGGCTGCGCAGTGTGTCATTTGCCGTAGTTTTTCAATGAAAGTCATGTGCAGTTGTAGAGCAAGTCGTTACAAAAGTACTGAAAAAAAACCCGAAATCGATCGGATTTTTAACGGTAAGTTATCTTGATATTATTGGTGACATTTGTGGTTACTAATTTAAGCAAATTTGGGAAAATAGCTTGCCTAAATTGTGTTTTTGGGTTATTTCCTGCAGGTTCCTGCGAATGACGCTGGGTCAAGTTGGCTTGTTTACCTTTCTTTATGCACTTCTGACAGCGCTAGTATGTGTGCAATGTTCTCCAAACGAGAAAATCGCACTTTTTTGAGGCACTTTTTGGTCAGATTTTCAGGTTGTTTCCATGGCAACTACTTTTTATCCAGGGTTATATTGAAAAACGTTTAGAAATTGTTCAATAATTGGGTTTTAAAATAGTAGGAATAAGATTAAAAATCGAAGGTCAAGAAAGTGGTACTGATGCTAGGTGTTAATACTGCAGTGCTAACTTCGTCAAGATAGTGTGCCAAAATAGGCCTTAGGCCTAACTAAGAAAATAAAAGTTGGACCCATTCTAGGCCTAGGTCTAAAATAATTGAAGCTGCATTTAGCGATCGAATGCTAGATTCTTTCAAAAATTACTACACTTGTGATGCACTGTAGTAATGTGGCTCAGAAGTTTGTGCAGGCTAAGGCAAAACAAAATTCCCTTGATTTATTTTCATTTAGCCTACAATACAATGATTCAATACACAATGGGTAATAGGCGTAGGACTCGGCCTACCTTTTTTTTTCTCTTCTTTTTGCGTGCAATATTTTGGCTCCCATTTCTAAATTGTGAAAAGAATTTTTATATCATCTTTCCATGATGTGTTACTGCACTTCATGGCATAAAAATAATAACTGTAGGTTTAAAGTGATTGAAAGGCATAGTTAGATAGTTTCAGGCTGTAATTTTTGTGTCATACTCAATTTGCTTTATTATGATTGATACATAACAAAAAAATGCATCATTTTATAGTTAAGCTAGCTTAGTACAGCTGGCGGTCTTGCAACTTTGCTGCCGAGCCGGCAGGATTATGCCATAGTTTGAACATACATAATAAGTTCTTTCTTCATGAATATGCATCGATCTTTTATTAGGATTAGTATGATGCTGGACCATGCGACTTAAATGCTACTGTAGCCGGGGATACTGCATGGGAGCCATAAGATTACACAAACTATTCTTTAACAATTGATAAGATTACATCATTCACCTCTGAAGTTCATGAGTCTGATAATTTTTTGAGAATCCGCTTCTAAAGTTCCTCCCAAATTTTCCCACCAGGATGATTTGTTTTAATTTGATCAAGTGGGTCTTAATCATTATACAAAAAAGTGGAAAAATAGTGGTGAATTGGAAAAAAAGTTGAATGAACAAAAAGCACTTAATGAAAATGCTGTCGCATTTTAGATTCATCATTCAAAGGAGACTCTCTTGTGTGAACTTGTGCATTTGAATCCCTGGCCATCTTATTGTGTTTAAATTGTCAATATCAACTGTTATTACTGTAAGTTAGGAATGCATTTTAAATGCAGAAGCCATTTACAAGTTATCAATTTTCATGTACATGTATGTACAGCATTTGCTTAGAAATACTCTATAATAGTTTGTGATCATTTGATCTGTGTAATCATTTGTACAAAAGATATTGCAGTAGTTATTATGTTAGTAAATCATATGATAAATAGGCTAAGTTTCTGGCCATTACTAATTACTCATACCACTCTGTGCGCACAGAATTTGTACATACTGTAAAGATGATGATTTATTTAGTATTTTGCCTCATTATTTTTTTTATTTTAGATGGAAATGTATCATCTCATTTTGAGGTCTCTTCGTCATCTCTGCGGAACTAAATTTAAAAAGCATAACCTGGAAGGCTTGAGGTGAGCATTTTTTATGTGTTTTTTTTGTAGCTTTATATTCACTTTTATGTGTATGTTTACTAAAATGATATCCAATCATCAGCTTTTAGGACATTTGTTGGTTGCAGCATGGGCAGGGGGATAAAAAGATCACTCCTTGAGTGTATGAACACTTTTTGTAGGATTGATGGCATATCATTATTTGGACAAATGATATTTTCCTTAAAAAGGGATTTTTAATTCCTGGAAGTCTTTAATTAAAATGCATTTTCTTAAAACTAACAAGGTGCTGTGTCTCAGAAGGGATGCAGGTGAAAAATTTAGTGCTAGAAAGCATTTTTTGTGCTATGCTAATATGCTTACAGGGTTTGCTTTAGACTGATAATGGATTTGAATATGTGTAGCCAATACTTACTTCTACTGGTACTTGTAATAAACACTTTCTGTAACATTTAGAATGACATATTTTAATAAATGACTCCCTTTTGTTTTAATTTCAGTGGTTGGTAAAGGACTTCCTCAGGTATTTTGTCAGAATGGCAAGCAGAGATCAGGAGCTGTTGGTATCAGTAAGAGGGAGAATCAGAAGTACATAAGCCGTGTCACCTCAAGGATTTCACGTAACAGGTGTGTTAAATATTATTTTGTTTAAAAAAATAAATACCTAAGGATGCCTTCTGCTGTTTGGATGCCTTCTGCTGTTTGGATGCCTTCTGCTGTTTGGATGCCTTCTGCTGGTTGGATGCTTTCTGCTGTTTGGATGCCTTCTGCTGTTTGGATGCCTTTTGCCGTTTGGATGCCTTTTGCTGTTTGGATGCCTTTTGCTGTTTGAATGCCTTCTGCTGTTTGGATGCCTTTTGCTGTTTGGATGCCTTCTGCTGTTTGGATGCCTTCTGCTGTTTGGATGCCTTTTGCTGTTTGGATGCCTTTTGCTGTTTGGATGCCTTCTGCTGTTTGGATGCCTTCTGCTGTTTGGATGCCTTCTGCTATTTAAATGCCTTTTGCTGTTTGGATGCCTTTTGCTGTTTGGGTGCCTTCTGCTGTTTGGATGCCTTTTGCTGTTTGAATGCCTTCTGCTGTTTGGATGCCTTCTGCTGTTTGGATGCCTTTTGCTGTTTGGATGCCTTCTGCTGTTTGGATGCCTTCTGCTGTTTGGATGCCTTTTGCTGTTTGGATGCCTTTTGCTGTTTGGATGCCTTTTGCTGTTTGGATGCCATCTGCTGTTTGGATGCCTTCTGCTGGTTGGATGCTTTCTGCTGTTTGGATGCCTTCTGCTGTTTGGATGCCTTTTGCTGTTTGGATGCCTTTTGCTGTTTGGATGCCTTCTGCTGTTTGGATGCCTTCTGCTGTTTGGATGCCTTTTGCTGTTTGGATGCCTTCTGCTGTTTGGATGCCTTCTGCTGTTTGGATGCCTTTTGCTGTTTGGATGCCTTCTGCTGTTTGGATGCCTTTTGCTGTTTGGATGCCTTCTGCTGTTTGGACACCTTTGATAAGCATAATACCTCAGTTTTAGAGTGTGCCATAGAAAAGGCTCTGTGTGTGATATAGACTGAACCACACATTCTACCATGTTGTGTTCTATTCAACATCTGATTGCTCCTTCGACCTTTGGATCACAAGTAATTTACTAACTTGACCTTTTCCATCATTAACAATGTAGAGTTGTATAAAAATTAAGAAAATTCAAAAATCATTTAAATTTGAGAAAATCCAATTCTTCCTTCCTCCTCCCCTTCCTCCTCCCCCCCCTTCCTCCTCCCCTCCCCTTCCTCCTCCCCTCCCCTTCCTCCTCCCCTCCTTCCTCCTTCCCTCCCCCCAAAATAAATAATAATATATATTTTCATAGGTTTCATATACTGTGTTTTTTTAAAGAAATCAGCATTAAAAATTCAAGTTACAACAGTTTTTGTTCTCCTTTTCTTTCATAGTGAACTCATTTGTTGAATTTAGAAAAAAATTGCTGCAAGTAGAAGGTAAGACATTTGTACTAAGCGACAAATTCAACCAGGAACCCATTGAGGAGTTCTTTGTTAAACAGCTTGGAGCCAGAGGTTCCCATGACAACCCAACAATGGAGCAGTTTGGACATCACATGCTAAACCAATGTTGTTGCAGGTAGAAATTGGAGCATTAAAAAGCAATGTAACTGCCTGTCAACCAAGTCAAGCAGAAATAAGTGACGAGCCTCTGCCAAACAGGAAAAGGTGGTCAAATATCAGATAGGCCTAATATCAGATGAACTGCATTAGCCCTTCTGTAAATTATTTTCCTAATATCATTATAGATCTGATGTTTATACAAATATGACTGATTTTGTTATCATACTAGTGGGCTATCTACAATTACAGAGGGAATCTGGTTTTGAGAAAGTTGCTTGACATCCTGACGCGATGACGACGAGTGAACACACAATTACAATGACGGGGTCGTCGCCTGCGTATTCGGTTATGATAGTAACAATGCCATCACGAAACGCTTATACGACCGGGACAAGAACATAGGTAGGACGTACGGACAGACATAACATCGACAACCAAGTCAATGTCCACGGCCTTTGATAGATAACCAGTTGTGGTACACTGGCGTGTCTACCCAACCCAGGCTTGAACCCACTGCCTCGTGGTCTGTAGACAAGTATGATAACCGCTACACCACAGTTAGTAGACGATCCTGATGTTTATTGTGCTTCATACTTATAACACTACTTCCTCAGCCACTATTGATTGGATTAGTAGTCTATGCGCAAATATCTTGGGGTTGGCAAAATAAGACAACATCAACCCCGTTATGTATGTAAATTATCACTGAAAGTGTTGAATTATTGCATTCACAAAAACTTGACTATGGGCGACCAAAAAAAAAAAAATTACATATTATATAAGCTTTTGCTTATGCTTTTCTTGCTTTTGGTTATGTTTTTTTTTCAATTGTAAGGCAGTTTTATTAAGTACTATGCAGTGTTTCGTGCTAAATGTTTACTGCACATTAATAGTTAACTTATGTGTGTCTTGTTGATTCTTATAAAAAAAAAAGAGAGTTAAATGATAAATGCAAGAGTGTAATATAAGGTTTATTTATAAGTTTATTGGCTTTCACCATTTTAGAAAGGTAAATTGTGTCTCGAATCTTTATACTTGTTAGTTCTTAATTTGATAGGAAGTTTTATAGAAACTTACTTCAACCGATTTCACATAAAATATTTAATGTGACTATTAATTAGTCTTAAGCTGTTCAGATTTTACAGCAAATGTTATCTGTATGGTACTGTAGAAAAAGATGAATATTTACAGATAAACTTATAGCAAATCAAAAGGGAAATCCGATTACACACAACAAAGGCACACAACAGAACTTGATTTAATTTGGTTGGTGATGCTAGTAGGTGCCTTTGGAAATGTAAACACTAAAGGTTTCATTAACATTTGCAGAGCAACTAGTTCTGTATAAGTGCTATATGCTATAAATAAATGAGTCCACACTTTCATTGTTTCAAGTATGATATTATGAAGCTGAGGTTGAGAAGCTTCGAAGAGAAACAGAAAGAGTTTTATTATACATGGGCATCAGCTTACTGTTTGAATTATTTGTCAGGTAAAATACAAGTTGCATGCACTATATCCCAGGAAAGAAGTAGATATTTAAGGTCTTCAACAACTTAGAATTCAGCTACAGGCTCAACAGTAATTTTTCTTTAATCTATTTTCTTCTGTAATTGTACAGAATTGGAAAGATATTAATTATGAGAATATGTCAGTTTCATTTATAAGAGACTTTTCGTTGTTGTGTCAATTGTATGATGTATTTGAAAATGTTTTTGAAAATGTATTAACACATTTTACTTTGCTTATCTTTAGTCTTTCTTTGTAACACTTAACATGATTGGTTTGTGGGTGAAATGCATATCATAATTGGATACCTTTGGAATATTTAGTTACTATTTTTCCAGGTGAGAAGTGCTGCAAAATTCATAATCGTTTATTTTGCATTTATGGAGATCAATCTTGATAGTTGAGTATTCTTCATATTTTTTGCAGAAGTTGATCTATTTCAATAAATCTTGTTTTGACTACTGGATTTGCTTTCTATTGTCCTTTTTGGTGTTGGTAGGGGGTGGGGATTAATGATGACTTGTAAATTTATACCTAGCTGGTATATACTGTTGTCCTTAAGGGCTATAAGGTAAGGCCTTTCAGGCATAATTTCACAAAATCCTGAATTCCATACAGTCACTTTCCCAAGACCACCAAACAAATAGAGCTTTCAGGGGCCTGGGGCCCCTATAGATTGAATTTGAGGGGGACAAAAGGAAAGGTATTCCGCCTATTGGCCTGGTCCTCTCTAGAGTTCATCAAATGCTTCATTCCTCACCTCAATGAACAAGTCGGAATTGGTCAATGTCAGAGTTGGTACTCGTCGCAGTGGGTAAATATTACATACAGTATGTAGTGGGTAAATGTCACACAGAGTGGGTACCTGGCCTCTTGTGTTTGATTAAAGCCCATTGCACTTCATTCCCCACCCCGTAAACTAGTCTGATTCGGATGTGATCAATATCAAGAGTGGGTACTCCTCGTAGTGGGTAAATGTCACATAAGGTGACTCATTGTAGTAGGTAAATGTCACAGGGTGAGTACCTGGTCCTCACTTGTGTGTGACAAAATCCCTTTTCACTTGCTTCATTCCCCACAACCCCTGTAAACAAATCTGGCTCAAAATTTGTCAATGTCAGAGTGAGTACCACAGCGAGTAATGTTAGTCCTACATACTGTTTGGCAAGTACCCAGCTAGAGACGTAATTCTCATTTGGAAAGTGTGTGTAAAAGAAAGGAGGGGTGGGGTTAGGCCTCTCATCAAAAAGTGTGGCGACAGGAGGCAAACTTTCCCAAAATGTACTGATTTTTTAAATCTTGTTAAAAAGTGGTAAAAGACATTTGCCTGGGTACATGTGATATGGTAAGTCAGAAGACAAAAAGCTTCTTTTCTTTTCCGTAAGCCTGAATATTGTTAACTTAAGCACCCCAAACTGCCAAGAAATGTAGTATATATAATTGTATATATACGATGCGTTACACACAAGTTGGTACACCTATTACGTAATCAGGCCAGCTCCACGAGAGCGGTGTCAAAGCGCATAGTGTGAAGTGATTTATTGGAGTTTTTTTACGACCTTCGATGAGTGATTTAGGGAGTTTTACGACGGCGGCTACACACATTGCTTCAAAGGTTTTACGACCGTCAGATCTCCATGTGTAGAAGCTCCTTGCTCCGACCATTGACAATGCGGTACACCTGATCAAACTTTTATTTGTGTGATAGTAATAAATCATTTGAAAGCGAAGCCCATCAATGTTTTATTGAAAGGACACCCACGTATACTCCAGGGAGGGCTGGCCGTATAGTCCATCGGTCATGAACCGGTGCGTCGCTGTGCTTAGTTGCCTGTAACTTCAGAACTTTGATTTTCCCTATAACTAACGATTAAATTGTTCATTCAACTAGCTGACAATAGTAGTGTATGGCGCCGGTTACTCCACTTTGACCGGCAGATTTCAATGTGCCAGTCCTTCCCTGTATACATCAATACACGCCTCCATCAACAGGTATGTACAATCACCAGCAAACATTTTTCATTCCGCAGCCAATCTTAAAAAAGACATTAAAAATTATGATGGGTCCCAAAATCAAAAGGAAAAGCCAAAAGGAACTCATTGAAATGACCAGTGAAATCATGTCAAGTTTGGCTGGTATCTGAGAATGACGACAAACTTTGGAGATTTAACAGGACTCTTACTTATTAGGCTCCAAGCATGTCAAGGGATGATCAAGGAGCCCCCCATTCCTTTCTTGGACAAGAAAATATAAAATTGAAAGAAATGTTCCACAGAAAACATGAATAATAATTCAACATCCTAAAACAAACAATAAAAGTGTCTACTCACACGAATAGGCTGCGACATCAAACACAAGAAAAATGGCGTGGGGAGGGGAGGGGAATGGGAAGGGGGAATTATTCATCAAACAGGAATTTATCTTAAACTTTCAACATCCACGGATCCCAGTGAATAGGAACACTAACACTATAAGTAGCAGAAGATCAACAAACCTGGCAACAAAACAATCCTAAACAAACAGGAATTTGAATTGTTTATACAAAAAACAATAAAATTAGGCAGAAAAGGACAGTGCGACAATAAGGTGGACCATGTTGGGCCCGGGCAGGAGATATATCTCTCTGTGACAGATACTTTTTCAATCTTTAGTACAGGGAATAGAGAAGTTTTGTGTGTAAACCTTTCCTCCTTTCTGAATTTAAGCCCAACATTGCCGGTAATGGAAGTATGCATGCATGCATGCATACCTGCATACATAGATATATACATACATATATACATACATATATAGATACATACATACATAGACACATAAATACATACATAGATACATAAATACATACATAGATACAAAGATACATAGATACATACATAGATACATACATAGGTACATACATAAATACATACATACATCCATCCATCCATACATACATACATACATACATACATACATACATACAAACGTACATACATACATACATACATACATACATACATACATACATACATACATACATACATACATACATATATACATACATACATACATACATACATACATACATACATACACACATACATACATCCATCCATCCATCCATATATACATACATACATACATACATACATACATACATACATACGTACATACATACGTACATACATACGTACATATATACATACATACATACATACATACATACATACATACATACATACATACATACATACATACATACATACATACATACATACATACATACATACATACATACATACATACATACATACATACATACATACATACATACATACATACATACATACATACATACACACACATACACACATGCATCATGCATACACACATACACACATACACACACACACACATACATACATACATGCATACACGTGCATGTGACCTACAAAAGTCGCCAGTTTCCTACTATTCAGACAGTAATCGAGACTAAATTTCATTTTCAAAAGGGGCACAAGTTTTAATTTTCCGGAAAAGTGGGGTACACGTGCCCCCAGTGGCCTCGATTCCTACACCTATGCCCTCAGTGGAATCACCTACCACTTTCCGAACGTTTGTCATGCTACTAGTTAGAGATGGGGGTAGTTCCTTAAACGTTAAGAAGAGGGTTCACTTCAAATTTAAACACAAGATTTGCTGTCCTGGACACTGTTACGTCAATCTGTCAATGCCTATAGAGGAAGATGCTCTATAAATCCCACTCCCTTTGATCAAGTTGCATTCTGCCATGTATTTTGACAATCACAACAGCATTGAAAGGGAAGCGTTTATGCTTCAACACCTTTGACGTCTGTGCAAAGTGAATCTGATGACTTAGGATAGTATTTCGATAACGGAAATGATACACTCTAACAAAAAGAATGGTCAAATTTGACCACAATGTGGTCAAAATTTGACCGAATGAGGAGTGAATTATGCACCGAACCATATGTGGTCAAATTTGACCAAGCTAGCATGGTCAATAATTTTGACCATGCCAACTTGGTCAATTTGACCACATTTGGTTCGGTGCAGAATTCACTCCTCGCTTGGTAAATTTGACCATTAACACTTGGTCAATCTGTTGACCACCGCATCGTGGTCAAATCTTCTGACCATTGTCAAATTGACTACAAAAATGGCTCCAGTTGACTAAATCCTTGGTCAAATTAAATCCTGTTCTAAAAGACAGTAACAGCACAATGTTTCAGTTTAGAATTGTTTAATTTCATAACATTCCTAGGTAACCGTTAATGATACAATAATGGTTTCCTCTATAATACAGATAACAGATAAATGGAAATATTACTACATTTGCTTTGGGGAGACATGTGCTTTCATCCTCTTGCGCCATGGAAATCGTGAATAAGCATGGAAGTGCCAATGAAGTACCCTTAAAAAGAAACTGCTGCCTGGACACACACATAACAATTTCTATGTGATTAAATGAACATACAAAAATCTCAGCAGTTCAGTCTTATAATTTCCATGTTAACACTTTTAATTATGGAATAACAGATAATAAATGTTATGAACTGATTTTTTTTCGCATGATACAATTTGACTGTCATAAAGATTAAAATTGTTTCAAATGACTGAAAGAGCCGTGCATGGTATGGGGATAAAAACCAATGGACTCAATTAATATATAGAACTCTCTCAGGAGCATGTCTAGCTTTTCGTTTTTTAACCCCCCCTACTGAGAAGCACATATTCATGCGCCCCCTCCCCGCCTCCCGGAAAGGGTTTATATTCCCCGGTTGCGTTCCTTCTCCCTGATTAAGAGGGAACATTATGAAATTATTAACATATAAAACTGAAGGGAAATGCGTAAAAATGTTGGAAATTTTGGCAACATTCCCTGAAAATTTCTCAAATTGACAGTGATTTTCCGGAATTAAAGAATTTTCCTGGAAATTTAAGATTTCACGAGAATGAAGAAAATTGCCTGAAAAGTGAAAGAAATTTTGCGGAAATTTAAAAAAGTTTCCTGAAAATTCAAGGAGATTCCTCAAAAATTCAAGAAGATTTCCAATTTTCAAGAGGAATTCCGAAAATTCGAGATTTTCCAATTAGCAGCAACATTTAATGTACATGTAAGTTAACCAGTGCAATTTTCAATGGAAAATGTTCGAGTCCTTGCTTGCCTAAGAGGTGACCCCTCTCAGGGCAAATGATGGCAATTGCCCATCGGGCGAAAAGGCAAAGAGGCCTATTTGAAAATTATTGTGCGTGGGTGCTATGTGAGGCCAGGTGATATTTCAGTAAATAGTTTTGACCAAAAAAAAAAAAATTGTTTGGGGGAAAAAACATTTTCTAGGGGGTTTAGCTCCTAATAGCCCCCTCCTCCCCCTTAGATACGTCACTGATCTCCCTGGTCATACAAACAACCTTACATACAAATTTGCATATTAAGACTAAAACATTAAAAGATCTTTATGGTTTATGATGCATAGCAATTTTTATACTGATTAAAATAGCGTTAAAATCTTAGCACATCAGTTTTGTTAATTTGGAAACAGCACAAAGTTTGGAGCTTTTTCCACTCTATGGAAACAGTCTGCTATCCGCCCAGTCCAACATCGCAAAATCTTTATTTCCCGCTTTACTGTCCATTTAAATTATTATAAGCTTATTCCTGCAAAGAATTTGATTGAATGTATGGTATGGTAAACACTCAAATTTACTGCAACCTTTACAAAAGAACAATGCTAAAGAATTAAAAACTGAACGATTTACATTAGAAAATACGAAGGGTAACAATACATCACAAATTACCATTAGCTATAAAGGTCTATATATTTATGTCTGAAAATTAAAAAGCCCTGTAAAACGGTCAATTTCTTGATCGATTTTGTAAGAATTTGTAAAGCATTTATAAATCAATTTAGTTAACGTTGCCTTTTAAATGTCCATACACCAGCAAAATATTAATATGGGAATTTTGTTTCCATTTACAGTGGATTTGAAACTTATTTAGCTATATTCTTCAACAATACACGAAAGTTCTTTTGTATACAAATCGCATCAATCCCTGTATTATAGGAACCTGAGGATTCTAGCTCACCCACACTCCGAAAAACTTACTCCAGTCCAAATGGCTTCCCAAAAGTCACCCACTTTTACCAATTTTTCCTAAAATTGACAAAAGGTTTTTTTTTCATTTTGCGGGCCATCTGGGCTAGAGTAAGTTGTTCGGAGAGTGGTTGATCTAGAGTTCCTGAAGTTCCTATACTACCACAAATCAATTGTTAACAAACACATTATACAAAAAAAAAAACACTTTTCCAATCAAGCGGTCCGCCAGGACATTGATGAAGTGATCAGGCTGTCCACCGGACAAATATATATATTCTTAAATTTTAAATAATATATGAACCCCACCGTAAAACTTCCGCAAACACCGAAAATTGGAAACACTATTTTTAATGACAAAATCATGTGTGAAACATTTCATAAATAGACCATCCGTCAGGACATTACTTAGGACTTACGTAACTTATTTTTAAGAGGTAATTATGAGTCAAAAGGAATGACTTGTAGTTCTTCTCTTACAAACGATCTTTTGGGATAGTCAAGTCTGATCCTTTTTCTGGGGAGGAAAATCCTTTATAGTATAGTATGGACTGATTTTCTTTTATAATATAATTGCTGATTTTATATGGTTTTATTGACCATATTGGATCTGTTGCTCTCTTTCTAGTATCATTCTCAGCTTCCCGGGAGTATATAAGTATCGAACTAGAGCACAACTTTCAAACAATGTTTACTTATCACCAACTTCGCGATTTGTTTTTGTTTTTGTGAGGGTAATGATTGAGTCTGCTGAACTGATTTCATTTTGATAGCTTCTTTAAGTTTCAACTTAATTAATCTTGTTTCTTCATTATTCAACGCTTTAATGACATTGGGCAGCTTTTTAACCCACTCTTTTGAACGTTCAGACATGGAGGTACCACTTTAGATGTACCTCCATGCTCTTTGGGTAAAACATCGTC
The DNA here is from genome assembly GCA_020152595.1 of Chiridota heheva. Taxonomy (NCBI): domain Eukaryota; kingdom Metazoa; phylum Echinodermata; class Holothuroidea; order Apodida; family Chiridotidae; genus Chiridota; species Chiridota heheva. The sequence goes on from JAIGNY010002177.1 coordinate 653,431, forward strand.
ACTTACACGAACTTCTATCACTTTTGTGACATATCCCGTGGTTGTAATTTGTAACTCACAATATCTTAAGGGGAAATTCTGTAAATTGAGACTTTTTAAGAATGTAATGTCACGATTAGTCTAATTTCGGTCGTTCCTACGCAAATAGTACAACCAAATTGATTGATTGTAACTTTATTTTCACTCTCTTGCAAATACAACAATATACAGGTTAAGAAAATAATAATTGAGCTTTACATACATTTGTGACAATTTGCAAGGGATAGTGAGGGGGTTATCTGCTCAAGCCAGAAAGGCTTATCGGGGCAGAAACCCCCATGAAAACATAATTAACAAATATTTTACGACCCAAACTTAACATGAAAAAAAAGAAAAAGAAATTATATATCAATGGTCAACATTATTAAACGGGATACAACACTTCTTAGTTGGAAAATTTCCATAATGCGATTTTTAAACGCTTTTATCATTTTGTTCAAATCTGAATTGAAAATTCACGTGTCCATAACATAACATTTTGGACAAAAGTATTCGACCCTTTTATTCACCCTTTCTACCCCATTTCAATGTTAGAAAATAATTTTGAAGGTCAGAAAGTTGCAGGTCAAAGTCATGTCCCAACATGGAAACTGGGTAGAAGGGGGAAAATAGTCAACACTTTTATCCAGGATTGTCTGAAAAATGGAGATAATGTGTGTGATTTGTACATATCCAAGAGAGCAGATCAAAAAACAAAATATAAGAACATGACATGGAAAACCCCAAACAGTTAAGGATTTCAAGAAAACAAAATATTATCTTTGCTTCTGAAAAAAAAAAGGATTACAATGAAGTAACAGAAAAGCACCATGTTGAATCTATCTGTATTCCACTGAATATCTATAAAGGTTTACAAAAACACCCTTTTAAAAAGGGCTGTCGTACCATTTTTGTTGTTGTATGGATAATAATAAAGAAAGCGGTGGCGTATCATAAGGGAGAGGGGGGGGCGGAGCTTTGTCTTCTCAAAATTATAGCCCTCCCTTTAAAGAAACAAAAACATTATTCAACTTCTGCGAAATTTTCATGAATTTTAAAGAAATCTTTGTCAATTTTCGGGAAATCTCCTTCACTTTGGGGGAATTTCCTTCATTTTCGTGAAATCAAAGAGATTAAAGCTCTTTGGTGAAATTTTCTTCAAATTCCAGGAAATTTCCTTCAATTTCCAGGTAAATTTTTCACTTTCCAGTAAAGCAAGCTGTCAATTCGAGAAATTCTCACGGAAGTGTTGCAAAAATCGAACAAAATTTCCAACAATATTATGCATTTTCCTTAAATTTTACGATAATAATTATACACTGTCATTAAAGTCCTCCTCCCTAATATGGAAACAGCCTTCAGTGTTTTTTTGGGGGGAGGGAGGGAGGGGGTGGAGGGGAGCTTAATCCCCCTTAAAAACGAAAAGCTAGACACGACCCTCAAAGAAAGAGAACAAAGTTATGTAGATTTCAATTTATTCGTTAGAAAATAGAAAGAATAGATACAATAAATAAAGACGATCTGCAACTTGGTTCTCCTGAAATAAATTCTA
>JAIGNY010002177.1:660000-738273 GCA_020152595.1 Chiridota heheva
CACATTTCAACCATCTTTGTAGCCAAAAGAGCGTTCCTCACATCCGCACGGCGAGTTTCTCAGGCCATCTCTAGCCGTGCGGATGTGAGTTTGGCCAATTAGACCGAACCTATTCATTAAAAGTATGACATTTTCCTTCATAATGAGGTAGATTGGGTGCCCCTTCCGCCCTGCCGTGAGTATTTGGGTAAAAATCTCGCGATTTCACCGTCAGAAGTGGCGCCCTCACATCCGCACGGGCTGATCTCAAGTAATTCCATAGCGTTACGCCGTGCCGATGTGAGGTAGGACAATTAGGCCCTATTAATGCTGCAATCTTTTGACCTTTGAGATTTGAGAAATTAGCCTCTGTTCCCCCCTTCACGCTGACGTAGAAAAAGGAGCACATTTCAACCATCTTCGTAGCCAAAGGGGCGTCCTTCACATCCGCAAGACGAGCGTCTCGGGCCATCTTTAGATCTGCGGATGTGAGTTTGGACAATTAGACCCCCCCCCCCCTCTCCTCCCTATTCATTAAAAGTATGAAGTTTTTCTTCAAAAACAGGTAGTTTGGGTGCCTCTTCCGCCCTGCCGTGAGTATTCAGGTATTGGGGCAAAATCCCCCCGATTTCCTGGTAAAACGTGGCGCCCTTACTACCGCACGGGCTGATCTCAAGCTAATCCCAAAGCGTTACGCCGTGCCGATGTGAGGTAGGACAATTAGGCCCAATTAATGATGCAATCTTTTGACTTTTGGGGCTTGAGAGTTTAGCCTCTGTTCCCCCCTCCACGCCGAGGTAGAAAAAAGGGGCACATTTCAACCATCTTTGTAGCCAAAAGAGTGTTCCTCACATCCGCACGGCGAGTTTCTCAGGCCATCTCTAGCCGTGCGGATGTGAGTTTGGCCAATTAGACCCAACCTATTCATTAAAAGTATGACATTTTTCTTCATAATCAGGTAGATTGGGTGCCCCTTCCGCCCTGCCGTGAGTATTGGGGTAAAAATCTCGCGATTTTACCGTCAAAAGTGGCGCCCTCAAATCCGCACGGGCTGATCTCAAGCTAATCCCATAGCGTTACGTAGTGCCCATGTGAGGTAGGACAATTAGGCCCAATTAATGATGCAATCTTTTGACTTTTTGGACTTGAAAATTTAGCCTCTGTTCCCTCCTTCACGCCGAGGTAGGAAAAAGGAGCACATTTTAACCATCTTCGTAGCCAAAGGGGCGTTCCTCACATCCGCAAGGCGAGTGTCTCGGGCCATCCCTAGCCGTGCGGATGTGATGTTGGCCAATTAGACCCCCTTATTCATTAAATGAATGAAGTTTTTCTTCATAAACAGGTAGTTTTGGTGCCTCTTCCGGCCTGCCGTGAGTATTCAGGTATTGGGCTAAAAAAAACCTTTGATTTTTTGGTCAAAAGTGGCGCCCTCACATCCGCACGGGCTGATCTCAAGTAACCCTATAGCGTTACGCCGTGCTGATGTGAGATGGGACAATTAGGCTCAATTAATGATGCAATCTTTTGAATTTTTGGTCTTGAGAGTTTAGCCTCTGTTCCCCCCTCTACGCCGAGGTAAAAAAGGGGCACATTTCAACCATCTTCGTAGCCAAAAGGGCGTTCCTCACATCCGCACAGCGAGTTTCTCAGGCCATCTCTAGCCGTGTGGATGTGAGTTTGGCCAATTAGACCGAACCTATTCATTAAAACTGTGAAGTTTTCTTCATAGACAGGTAGATTGGGTGCCTCTTCCGCCCTGCCATGAGTATTGGGGTAAAAATCTCGCGACTTCATCGTCAAAAGTGGCGCCCTCAAATCCGCACGGGCTAATCTCAAATAATCCCAAAGCGTTACGCTGTGCCGATGTGAGGCAGGACAATTAGGCCCAATTAATGACGCAGTATTTTTACTTTTCGGGCTTGAAAGCTTACGCTGTGTCCCCGCCTCTATGCCGAGGTAAAAAGGGGGCACATTTCAACCATCTTCGTAGCCAAAAGGGCGTCCTTAGCATCCGCACGGCGAGTGTCTCGGGCCATCCCTAGCCGTGCGGATGTCAGGTTGGCCAATTAGATCCCCCTATTCATTAAAAGTATGAAGTTTTTCTTCATAAACAGGTATCGTGGGTGCCACTCACCCCCTGCCACGAGTAGTGGGCAAAAAAAACCCGATTTTCTCATCAAAAGTGGCGCCCTCACATCCGCACGGGCTGATCTCAAATAATCCCATAGCGTTACGCCATGCCGATGTGAGGTAGGACAATTAGGCCCTATTAATAATGCAATCTTTTGACTTTTGGGACTTGAGAGTTTACCCTCTGTTCCCCCCTCCACGCCGAGGTAGAAAAAAGGGGTACATTTAAACCATCTTCGTAGCCAAAGGGGCGTTCCTCACATCCGCTAGGCGATATTCTCGGGCCATCTCAAGCCGTGCGAATGTGAGTTTGGCCAATTAGAACCCCCCCCTCCTCCCTATTCATTAAAAGTATGAAGTTTTTCTTCAAAAACAGGTAGTTTGGGTGCCTCTTCCGCCCTGCCGTGAGTATTCAGGTATTGGGGCAAAACCCCCCGATTTCCCGGTAAAACGTGGCGCCCTCACTCCCGCACGGGCTGATCTCAAATAATCCCATAGCGTTACGCCGTGCCAATGGGAGGTAGGACAATTAGGCCCAATTAATGATGCAATCTTTTGATTTTGGGGGCTTGAGAGTTTAGCCTCTGTCTTGCCCCCCCCACACGAGTCAGAAAAAGGGGCACATTTCAACCATCTTCGTAGTTAAAGGGGCGTCCCTCATATCCGCACGGCGAGTGTCTCGGACCATCCCTAGTCGTGCGGATGTGAGTTTGGCCAATTAGACCCCCTATTCATTAATAGTATGAAGTTTTTTTTCCATAAACAGGTAGTTTGGGTGCTTCTTTCGTCCTGCCGTGAGTATTCAGGTATTAGGGAAAAAATACCCCGATTTCCCGGTGAAACGTGGCGCCCTAACTACCGCATGGCTGATCTCAAGCTAATCCCAAAGCGTTACGCCGTGCCAATGTGAGGCAGGACAATTAGGCTCAATTAATGACGCAGTATTTTTACTTTTGGGGCTTGAGAGTTTAGGCTCTGTTCCCCCCCCCCCACCCCTTTACGCCGAGGCAGAAAAAGGGCACATTTCAACCATTTTCGTAACCAAAGGGGCGTCGCTCACATCCGCACGGCGAGTGTTTCGGGCCATCCCTAGCCGTGCGGATGTGAGCTTGGCCAATTAGACCCCTCTATTCATTAAATGTATAAAGTTTTCGTCATAGACAGGTAGATTGGGTGCCTCGGCCGTCCTGCCGTGAGTATTAGGGCTAAAATCCCCCGATTTCCTCGCCAAAAGTGGCGCCCTCAAATCCGCACGGGCTGATCTCAAGTAATTCCATAGCGTTACGCCGTGCCGATGTGAGGTAGGACAATTAGGCCCTATTAATGCTGCAATCTTTTGACCTTTGGGATTTGAGAAATTAGCCTCTGTTCCCCCCTTCACGCTGAGGTAGAAAAAGGAGCACATTTCAACCATCTTCGTAGCCAAAGGGGCGTCCTTCACATCCGCAAGACGAGCGTCTCGGGCCATCTCTAGATCTGCGGATGTGAGTTTGGCCAATTAGACCGCCCCCTCTCCTCCCTATTCATTAAAAGTATGATGTTTTTCTTCAAAAACAGGTAGTTTGGGTGCCTCTTCCGCCCTGCTGTGAGTATTCAGGTGTTGCGGCAAAAATCTCCCGATTTCCTGGTAAAACGTGGCGCCCTTACTACCGCACGGGCTGATCTCAAGCTAATCCCAAAGCGTTACGCCGTGCCGATGTGAGGTAGGACAATTAGGAACAATTAATGATGCAATCTTTTGACTTTTGGGGCTTGAGAGTTTAGCCTCTGTTCCCCCTCCACGCCGAGGTAGAAAAAGGAGCACATTTCAACCATCTTCGTAGCCAAAGGGGCGTCCTTTACATCCGCAAGACGAGCGTCTCGGGCCATCTCTAGATCTGCGGATGTGAGTTTGGCCAATTAGAGCCCCCTCCCTCTCCTCCCTATTCATTAAAAGTATGAAGTTTTTCTTCAAAAACAGGTAGTTTGGGTGCCTCTTCCGCCCTGCCGTGAGTATTCAGGTATTGGGGCAAAAATCTCCCGATTTCCTGGTAAAACGTGGCGCCCTTACTACCGCACGGGCTGATCTCAAGCTAATCCCAAAGCGTTACGCCGTGCCGATGTGAGGTAGGACAATTAGGCCCAATTAATGATGCAATCTTTTGACTTTTGGGGCTTGAGAGTTTAGCCTCTGTTCCCCCCTCCACGCCGAGGTAGAAAGAAGGGGCACATTTCAACCATCTTTGTAGCCAAAAGAGCGTTCCTCACATCCGCACGGCGAGTTTCTCAGGCCATCTCTAGCCGTGCGGATGTGAGTTTGGCCAATTAGACCCAACCTATTCATTAAAAGTATGACATTTTTCTTCATAATCAGGTAGATTGGGTGCCCCTTCCGCCCTGCCGTGAGTATTGGGGTAAAAATCTCGCGATTCCATCGTCAGAAGTGGCGCCCTCACATCCGCACGGGCTGATCTCAAGTAATTCCATAGCGTTACGCCGTGCCGATGTGAGGTAGGACAATTAGGCCCTATTAATGCTGCAATCTTTTGACCTTTGGGATTTGAGAAATTAGCCTCTGTTCCCCCCTTCACGCCGAGGTAGAAAAAGGAGCACATTTCAACCATCTTCGTAGCCAAAGGGGCGTCCTTCACATCCGCAAGACGAGCGTCTCGGGCCATCTCTAGATCTGCGGATGTGAGTTTGGCCAATTAGACCCCCTCTCCTCCCTATTCATTAAAAGTAAGACATTTTTCTACATAAACAGGTAGTTTGGGTGCCTCTTCCGCCCTGCCGTGAGTATTCAGGTATTGGGGCAAAACCCCCCGATTTCCCGGTAAAACGTGGCGCCCTCACTCCCGCACGGGCTGATCTCAAATAATCCCATAGCGTTACGCCGTGCCAATGGGAGGTAGGACAATTAGGCCCAATTAATGATGCAATCTTTTGATTTTGGGGACTTGAGAGTTTAGCTTCTGTCTTGCCCCCTTCCCACGACGAGGCAGAAAAAGGGGCACATTTCAACCATCTTCGTAGTTAAAGGGGCGTCCCTCATATCCGCACGGCGAGTGTCTCGGACCATCCCTAGTCGTGCGGATGTGAGTTTGGCCAAATAGACCCCCTATTCATTAATAGTATGAAGGTTTTTTTCATAAACAGGTAGTTTGGGTGCTTCTTTCGTCCTACCGTGAGTATTCAGGTATTAGGGAAAAAATACCCCGATTTCCCGGTGAAACGTGGCGCCCTAACTACCACATGGCTGATCTCAAGCTAATCCCAAAGCGTTACGCCGTGCCGGTGTGAGGCAGGACAATTAGGCCCAATTAATGATGCAATCTTTTTGACTTTTGGGGCTTGAGAGTTTAGCCTCTGTTCCCCCTCTACGCCGAGGTAAAAAGGGGCACATTTTAACCATCTTCGTAGTTAAAGGGCGTCCCTCACATTCGCACGGCGAGTGTCTCAGACCATCCCTAGCTGTGCGGATGTGAGTTTGGCCAATTAGACCCCACCTATTTATTAAAAGTATGAAGTTTATCTGCATAAACAGGTAGTTTGGTTGCCTCTTCCGCCCTGCCGTGAGTATTCAGGTATCGGGGCAAAAATCCTTTAATTTCCCGGTCAAAGTGGCGCCCTCACACCCGAACGTTCTCTTCTCAGGTTAATCCCAAAGCGTTACGCCGTGCCAATGTGAGGCAGGACAATTAGGCTCATTAATGACGCAGTATTTTTACTTTTGGGGCTTGAGAGTTTAGGCTCTGTTTCCCCCCTCCCCACCCCCTCACGCCGAGGCAGAAAAAGAGGCACATTTCAACCATCTTGTAAGCCAAAGGCGTCCCTCACATCCGCACGGCGAGTGTTTCAGGCCATCTCTAGCCGTGCGGATGTGAGTTTGGCCAATTAGACCCAACCTATTCATTAAAAGTATGAAATTTTTCTTCATAATCAGGTAGATTGGGTGCCCTCGGCCGCCCTGCCTTGAGTATTGGGGTAAAAATCCCCGATTTCCCTCGTCAAAGTGGCGCCCTCACATCCGCACGGGCTGATCTCAAGTAATTCCATAGCGTTACGCCGTGCCGATGTGAGGTAGGACAATTAGGCCCTATTAATGCTGCAATCTTTTGACCTTTGGGATTTGAGAAATTAGCCTCTGTTCCCCCTTCACGCTGAGGTAGAAAAAGGAGCACATTTCAACCATCTTCGTAGCCAAAGGGGCGTCCTTCACATCCGCAAGACGAGCGTCTCAGGCCATCTCTAGATCTGCGGATGTGAGTTTGGCCAATTAACCCCCTCTCCTCCCTATTCATTAAAAGTATGAAGTTTTTCTTCAAAAACAGGTAGTTTGGGTGCCTCTTCCGCCCTGCCGTGAGTATTCAGGTATTGGGGCAAAAATCCCCCGATTTCCTGGTAAAACGTGGCGCCCTTACTACCGCACGGGCTGATCTCAAGCTAATCCCAAAGCGTTACGCCGTGCCGATGTGAGGTAGGACAATTAGGCCCAATTAATGATGCAATCTTTTGACTTTTGGGGCTTGAGAGTTTAGCCTCTGTTCCCCCCCCCCCCTCCACGCCGAGGTAGAAAAAAGGGGCACATTTCAACCATCTTTGTAGCCAAAAGAGCGTTCCTCACATCCGCACGGCGAGTTTCTCAGGCCATCTCTAGCCGTGCGGATGTGAGTTTGGCCAATTAGACCCAACCTATTCATTAAAAGTATGACATTTTTCTTCATAATCAGGTAGATTGGGTGCCCTTCCGCCCTGCCGTGAGTATTGGGGTAAAAATCTCGCGATTTTACCGTCAAAAGTGGCGCCCTCAAATCCGCACGGGCTGATCTCAAGCTAATCCCATAGCGTTACGTAGTGCCCATGTGAGGTAGGACAATTAGGCCCAATTATTGATGCAATCTTTTGACTTTTTGGACTTGAAAATTTAGCCTCTGTTCCCTCCTTCACGCCGAGGTAGGAAAAAGGAGCACATTTTAACCATCTTCGTAGCCAAAGGGGCGTTCCTCACATCCGCAAGGCGAGTGTCTCGGGCCATCCCTAAGCCGTGCGGATGTGATGTTGGCCAATTAGACCCCCTTATTCATTAAATGAATGAAGTTTTTCTTCATAGACAGGTAGTTTTGGTGCCTCTTCCGGCCTGCCGTGAGTATTCAGGTATTGGGCTAAAAAAAACCTTTGATTTTTTGGTCAAAAGTGGCGCCCTCACATCCGCACGGGCTGATCTCAAGTAACCCTATAGCGTTACGCCGTGCTGATGTGAGATGGGACAATTAGGCTCAATTAATGATGCAATCTTTTGAATTTTTGGTCTTGAGAGTTTAGCCTCTGTTCCCCTCCCCCCCCTCTACGCCGAGGTAAAAAGGGGCACATTTCAACCATCTTCGTAGCCAAAAGGGCGTTCCTCACATCCGCACAGCGAGTTTCTCAGGCCATCTCTAGCCGTGTGGATGTGAGTTTGGCCAATTAGACCGAACCTATTCATTAAAACTGTGAAGTTTTCTTCATAGACAGGTAGATTGGGTGCCTCTTCCGCCCTGCCATGAGTATTGGGGTAAAAATCTTGCGACTTCATCGTCAAAAGTGGCGCCCTCAAATCCGCACGGGCTGATCTCAAATAATCCCATAGCGTTACGCTGTGCCGATGTGAGACAGGACAATTAGGCCCAATTAATGACGCAGTCTTTTTACTTTTCGGGCTTGAAAGCTTACGCTGTGTCCCCGCCTCTATGCCGAGGTAAAAAGGGGGCACATTTCAACCATCTTCGTAGCCAAAAGGGCGTCCTTAGCATCCGCACGGCGAGTGTCTCGGGCCATCCCTAGCCGTGCGGATGTGAGGTTGGCCAATTAGATCCCCCTATTCATTAAAAGTATGAAGTTTTTCTTCATAAACAGGTATCGTGGGTGCCACTCACCCCCTGCCACGAGTATTGGGCAAAAAAAACCCGATTTTCTCATCAAAAGTGGCGCCCTCACATCCGCACGGGCTGATCTCAAATAATCCCATAGCGTTACGCCGTGCCGATGTGAGGTAGGACAATTAGGCCCTATTAATAATGCAATCTTTTGACTTTTGGGACTTGAGAGTTTACCCTCTGTTCCCCCTCCACGCCGAGGTTACATTTAAACCATCTTCGTAGCCAAAGGGGCGTTCCTCACATCCGCTAGGCGATATTCTTGGGCCATCTCTAGCCGTGCGGATGTGAGGTTGGCCAATTAGACCCCCCTATTCATTAAAAAATAAGACATTTTTCTACATAAACAGGTAGTTTGGGTGCCTCTTCCGCCCTGCCGTGAGTATTCAGGTATTGGGGCAAAACCCCCCGATTTCCCGGTAAAACGTGGCTGATCTCAAATAATCCCATAGCGTTACGCCGTGCCAATGGGAGGTAGGACAATTAGGCCCAATTAATGATGCAATCTTTTGATTTTGGGGACTTGAGAGTTTAGCTTCTGTCTTGCCCCCCCCCTTCCCACGACGAGGCAGAAAAAGGGGCACATTTCAACCATCTTCGTAGTTAAAGGGGCGTCCCTCATATCCGCACGGCGAGTGTCTCGGACCATCCCTAGTCGTGCGGATGTGAGTTTGGCCAAATAGACCCCCTATTCATTAATAGTATGAAGGTTTTTTTCATAAACAGGTAGTTTGGGTGCTTCTTTCGTCCTGCCGTGAGTATTCAGGTATTAGGGAAAAAATACCCCGATTTCCCGGTGAAACGTGGCGCCCTAACTACCACATGGCTGATCTCAAGCTAATCCCAAAGCGTTACGCCGTGCCGGTGTGAGGCAGGACAATTAGGCCCAATTAATGATGCAATCTTTTGACTTTTGGGGCTTGAGAGTTTAGCCTCTGTTCCCCCCTCTACGCCGAGGTAAAAAAGGGGCACATTTTAACCATCTTCGTAGTTAAAGGGGCGTCCCTCACATTCGCACGGCGAGTGTCTCGGACCATCCCTAGCTGTGCGGATGTGAGTTTGGCCAATTAGACCCCACCTATTTATTAAAAGTATGAAGTTTATCTGCATAAACAGGTAGTTTGGGTGCCTCTTCCGCCCTGCCGTGAGTATTCAGGTATCGGGGCAAAAATCCTTTAATTTCCCGGTCAAAAGTGGCGCCCTCACACCCGAACGTTCTCTTCTCAGGTTAATCCCAAAGCGTTACGCCGTGCCAATGTGAGGCAGGACAATTAGGCTCAATTAATGACGCAGTATTTTTACTTTTGGGGCTTGAGAGTTTAGGCTCTGTTTCCCCCCTCCCCCACCCCCCTCACGCCGAGGCAGAAAAAGAGGCACATTTCAACCATCTTCGTAACCAAAGGGGCGTCCCTCACATCCGCACGGCGAGTGTTTCGGGTCATCCCTAGCCGTGCGGATGTGAGCTTGGCCAATTCGACCCCTCTATTCATAAAAAGTATAAAGTTTTCGTCATAGACAGGTAGATTGGGTGCCTCGGCCGTCCTGCCTTGAGTATTAGGGCTAAAATCCCCCGATTTCCTCGCCAAAAGTGGCGCCCTCACATCCGCACGGGCTGATCTCAAGTAATTCCATAGCGTTACGCCGTGCCGATGTGAGGTAGGACAATTAGGCCCTATTAATGCTGCAATCTTTTGACCTTTGGGATTTGAGAAATTAGCCTCTGTTCCCCCTTCACGCTGAGGTAGAAAAAGGAGCACATTTCAACCATCTTCGTAGCCAAAGGGGCGTCCTTCACATCCGCAAGACGAGCGTCTCGGGCCATCTCTAGATCTGCGGATGTGAGTTTGGCCAATTAGACCCCCTCTCCTCCCTATTCATTAAAAGTATGAAGTTTTTCTTCAAAAACAGGTAGTTTGGGTGCCTCTTCCGCCCTGCCGTGAGTATTCAGGTATTGGGGCAAAAATCCCCCGATTTCCTGGTAAAACGTGGCGCCCTTACTACCGCACGGGCTGATCTCAAGCTAATCCCAAAGCGTTACGCCGTGCCGATGTGAGGTAGGACAATTAGGCCCAATTAATGATGCAATCTTTTGACTTTTGGGGCTTGAGAGTTTAGCCTCTGTTCCCCCCTCCACGCCGAGGTAGAAAAAAGGAGCACATTTCAACCATCTTTGTAGCCAAAAGAGCGTTCCTCACATCCGCACGGCGAGTTTCTCAGGCCATCTCTAGCCGTGCGGATGTGAGTTTGGCCAATTAGACCCAACCTATTCATTAAAAGTATGACATTTTTCTTCATAATCAGGTAGATTGGGTGCCCCTTCCGCCCTGCCGTGAGTATTGGGGTAAAAATCTCGCGATTTTACCGTCAAAAGTGGCGCCCTCAAATCCGCACGAGCTGATCTCAAGCTAATCCCATAGCGTTACGTAGTGCCGATGTGAGGTAGGACAATTAGGCCCAATTAATGATGCAATCTTTTGACTTTTTGGACTTGAAAATTTAGCCTCTGTTCCCTCCTTCACGCCGAGGTAGGAAAAAGGAGCACATTTTAACCATCTTCGTAGCCAAAGGGGCGTTCCTCACATCCGCAAGGCGAGTGTCTCGGGCCATCCCTAGCCGTGCGGATGTGATGTTGGCCAATTAGACCCCCTTATTCATTAAATGAATGAAGTTTTTCTTCATAGACAGGTAGTTTTGGTGCCTCTTCCGGCCTGCCGTGAGTATTCAGGTATTGGGCTAAAAAAAACCTTTGATTTTTTGGTCAAAAGTGGCGCCCTCACATCCGCACGGGCTGATCTCAAGTAAGCCTATAGCGTTACGCCGTGCTGATGTGAGATGGGACAATTAGGCTCAATTAATGACGCAGTATTTTTACTTTTGGGGCTTGAGAGTTTAGGCTCTGTTTCCCCCTCCCCCACCCCCCTCACGCCGAGGCAGAAAAAGGGGCACATTTCAACCATCTTCGTAGCCAAAAGGGCGTTCCTCACATCCGCACAGCGAGTTTCTCAGGCCATCTCTAGCCGTGTGGATGTGAGTTTGGCCAATTAGACCGAACCTATTCATTAAAACTGTGAAGTTTTCTTCATAGACAGGTAGATTGGGTGCCTCTTCCGCCCTGCCATGAGTATTGGGGTAAAAATCTCGCGACTTCATCGTCAAAAGTGGCGCCCTCAAATCCGCACGGGCTGATCTCAAATAATCCCATAGCGTTACGCTGTGCCGATGTGAAGCAGGACAATTAGGCCCAATTAATGACGCAGTATTTTTACTTTTGGGGCTTGAAAGCTTACGCTGTGTCCCCGCCTCTATGCCGAGGTAAAAAGGGGGCACATTTCAACCATCTTCGTAGCCAAAAGGGCGTCCTTAGCATCCGCACAGCGAGTGTCTCAGGCCATCCCTAGCCGTGCGGATGTGAGGTTGGCCAATTAGATCCCCCTATTCATTAAAAGTATGAAGTTTTTCTTCATAAACAGGTATCGTGGGTGCCACTCACCCCCTGCCACGAGTATTGGGCAAAAAAAAAACCGATTTTCTCATCAAAAGTGGCGCCCTCACATCCGCACGGGCTGATCTCAAATAATCCCATAGCGTTACGCCGTGCCGATGTGAGGTAGGACAATTAGGCCCTATTAATAATGCAATCTTTTGACTTTTAGGACTTGAGAGTGTACCCTCTGTTCCCCCCTCCACGCCGAGGTAGAAAAAAGGGGTACATTTAAACCATCTTCGTAGCCAAAGGGGCGTTCCTCACATCCGCTAGGCGATATTCTCGGGCCATCTCTAGCCGTGCGGATGTGAGGTTGGCCAATTAGACCCCCCTATTCATTAAAAAATAAGACATTTTTCTTCATAAACAGGTAGTTTGGGTGCCCTTCCGCCCTGCCGTGAGTGTTCAGGTATTGGGGCAAAACCCCCCGATTTCACGGTAAAACGTGGCGCCCTCACTCCCGCACGGGCTGATCTCAAATAATCCCATAGCGTTACGCCGTGCCAATGGGAGGTAGGACAATTAGGCCCAATTAATGATGCAATCTTTTGATTTTGGGGGCTTGAGAGTTTAGCCTCTGTCTTGCCCCCCCCCTCCCACGACGAGGCAGAAAAAGGGGCACATTTCAACCATCTTCGTAGTTAAAGGGGCGTCCCTCATATCCGCACGGCGAGTGTCTCGGACCATCCCTAGTCGTGCGGATGTGAGTTTGGCCAATTAGACCCCACCTATTCATTAATAGTATGAAGGTTTTTTTTCATAAACAGGTAGTTTGGGTGCTTCTTTCGTCCTGCCGTGAGTATTCAGGTATTAGGGAAAAAATACCCCGATTTCCCGGTGAAACGTGGCGCCCTAACTACCGCATGGCTGATCTCAAGCTAATCCCAAAGCGTTACGCCGTGCCGGTGTGAGGCAGGGCAATTAGGCCCAATTAATGATGCAATCTTTTGACTTTTGGGGCTTGAGAGTTTAGCCTCTGTTCCCCCCTCTTCGCCGAGGTAAAAAAGGGGCACATTTTAACCATCTTCGTAGTTAAAGGGGCGTCCCTCACATTCGCACGGCGAGTGTCTCGGACCATCCCTAGCTGTGCGGATGTGAGTTTGGCCAATTAGACCCCACCTATTTATTAAAAATATGAAGTTTATCGGCATAAACAGGTAGTTTGGGTGCCTCTTCCGCCCTGCCGTGAGTATTCAGGTATCGGGGCAAAAATCCTTTAATTTCCCGGTCAAAAGTGGCGCCCTCACACCCGAACGTTCTCTTCTCAGGTTAATCCCAAAGCGTTACGCCGTGCCAATGTGAGGCAGGACAATTAGGCTCAATTAATGACGTAGTATTTTTACTTTTGGGGCTTGAGAGTTTAGGCTCTGTTTCCCCCCCCCCCCACCCCCCTCACGCCGAGGCAGAAAAAGGGGCACATTTCAACCATCTTCGTAACCAAAGGGGCGTCCCTCACATCCGCACGGCGAGTGTTTCGGGCCATCCCTAGCCGTGCGGATGTGAGCTTGGCCAATTAGAACCCTCTATTCATAAAAAGTATAAAGTTTTCGTCATAGACAGGTAGATTGGGTGCCTCGGCCGTCCTGCCGTGAGTATTAGGGCTAAAATCCCCCGATTTCCTCGCCAAAAGTGGCGCCCTCACATCCGCACGGGCTGATCTCAAGTAATTCCATAGCGTTACGCCGTGCCGATGTGAGGTAGGACAATTAGGCCCTATTAATGCTGCAATCTTTTGACCTTTGGGATTTGAGAAATTAGCCTCTGTTCCCCCCTTCACGCTGAGGTAGAAAAAGGAGCACATTTCAACCATCTTCGTAGCCAAAGGGGCGTCCTTCACATCCGCAAGACGAGCGTCTCGGGCCATCTCTAGATCTGCGGATGTGAGTTTGGCCAATTAGACCCCCTCCCCCCTCTCCTCCCTATTCATTAAAACTATGAAATTTTTCTTCAAAAACAGGTAGTTTGGGTGCCTCTTCCGCCCTGCCGTGAGTATTCAGGTATTGGGGCAAAAATCTCCCGATTTCCTGGTAAAACGTGGCGCCCTTACTACCGCACGGGCTGATCTCGAGCTAATCCCAAAGCGTTACGCCGTGCCGATGTGAGGTAGGACAATTAGGCCCAATTAATGATGCAATCTTTTGACTTTTGGGGCTTGAGAGTTTAGCCTCTGTTCCCCCCTCCACGCCGAGGTAGAAAAAAGGGGCACATTTCAACCATCTTTGTAGCCAAAAGAGCGTTCCTCACATCCGTACGGCGAGTTTCTCAGGTCATCTCTAGCCGTGCGGATGTGAGTTTGGCCAATTAGACCCAACCTATTCATTAAAAGTATGACATTTTCCTTCATAATCAGGTAGATTGGGTGCCCCTTCCGCCCTGCCGTGAGTATTGGGGTAAAAATCTCGCGATTTCACCGTCAGAAGTGGCGCCCTCACATCCGCACGGGCTGATCTCAAGTAATTCCATAGCGTTACGCCGTGCCGATGTGAGGTAGGACAATTAGGCCCTATTAATGCTGCAATCTTTTGACCTTTGGGATTTGAAAAATTAGCCTCTGTTCCCCCCTTCACGCTGAGGTAGAAAAAGGAGCACATTTCAACCATCTTTGTAGCCAAAGGGGCGTCCTTCACATCCGCAAGACGAGCGTCTCGGGCCATCTCTAGATCTGCGGATGTGAGTTTGGCCAATTAGACCCCCTTCCCCCCTCTCCTCCCTATTCATTAAAACTATGAAATTTTTCTTCAAAAACAGGTAGTTTGGGTGCCTCTTCCGCCCTGCCGTGAGTATTCAGGTATTGGGGCAAAAATCTCCCGATTTCCTGGTAAAACGTGGCGCCCTTACTACCGCACGGGCTGATCTCGAGCTAATCCCAAAGCGTTACGCCGTGCCGATGTGAGGTAGGACAATTAGGCCCAATTAATGATGCAATCTTTTGACTTTTGGGGCTTGAGAGTTTAGCCTCTGTTCCCCCCTCCACGCCGAGGTAGAAAAAAGGGGCACATTTCAACCATCTTTGTAGCCAAAAGAGCGTTCCTCACATCCGTACGGCGAGTTTCTCAGGTCATCTCTAGCCGTGCGGATGTGAGTTTGGCCAATTAGACCCAACCTATTCATTAAAAGTATGACATTTTCCTTCATAATCAGGTAGATTGGGTGCCCCTTCCGCCCTGCCGTGAGTATTGGGGTAAAAATCTCGCGATTTCACCGTCAGAAGTGGCGCCCTCACATCCGCACGGGCTGATCTCAAGTAATTCCATAGCGTTACGCCGTGCCGATGTGAGGTAGGACAATTAGGCCCTATTAATGCTGCAATCTTTTGACCTTTGGGATTTGAAAAATTAGCCTCTGTTCCCCCCTTCACGCTGAGGTAGAAAAAGGAGCACATTTCAACCATCTTCGTAGCCAAAGGGGCGTCCTTCACATCCGCAAGACGAGCGTCTCGGGCCATCTCTAGATCTGCGGATGTGAGTTTGGCCAATTAGACCCCCTCTCCTCCCTATTCATTAAAAGTATGAAGTTTTTCTTCAAAAACAGGTAGTTTGGGTGCCTCTTCCGCCCTGCCGTGAGTATTCAGGTATTGGGGCAAAAATCCCCGATTTCCTGGTAAAACGTGGCGCCCTTACTACCGCACGGGCTGATCTCAAGCTAATCCCAAAGCGTTACGCCGTGCCGATGTGAGGTAGGACAATTAGGCCCAATTAATGATGCAATCTTTTGACTTTTGGGGCTTGAGAGTTTAGCCTCTGTTCCCCCCTCCACGCCGAGGTAGAAAAAAGGAGCACATTTCAACCATCTTTGTAGCCAAAAGAGCGTTCCTCACATCCGCACGGCGAGTTTCTCAGGCCATCTCTAGCCGTGCGGATGTGAGTTTGGCCAATTAGACCCAACCTATTCATTAAAAGTATGACATTTTTCTTCTAATCAGGTAGATTGGGTGCCCCTTCCGCCCTGCCGTGAGTATTGGGGTAAAAATCTCGCGATTTTACCGTCAAAAGTGGCGCCCTCAAATCCGCACGAGCTGATCTCAAGCTAATCCCATAGCGTTACGTAGTGCCGATGTGAGGTAGGACAATTAGGCCCAATTAATGATGCAATCTTTTGACTTTTTGGACTTGAAAATTTAGCCTCTGTTCCCTCCTTCACGCCGAGGTAGGAAAAAGGAGCACATTTTAACCATCTTCGTAGCCAAAGGGGCGTTCCTCACATCCGCAAGGCGAGTGTCTCGGGCCATCCCTAGCCGTGCGGATGTGATGTTGGCCAATTAGACCCCCTTATTCATTAAATGAATGAAGTTTTTCTTCATAGACAGGTAGTTTTGGTGCCTCTTCCGGCCTGCCGTGAGTATTCAGGTATTGGGCTAAAAAAAACCTTTGATTTTTTGGTCAAAAGTGGCGCCCTCACATCCGCACGGGCTGATCTCAAGTAACCCTATAGCGTTACGCCGTGCTGATGTGAGATGGGACAATTAGGCTCAATTAATGATGCAATCTTTTGAATTTTTGTTCTTGAGAGTTTAGCCTCTGTTCCCCCCTCTACGCCGAGGTAAAAAAGGGGCACATTTCAACCATCTTCGTAGCCAACAGGGCGTTCCTCACATCCGCACAGCGAGTTTCTCAGGCCATCTCTAGCCGTGTGGATGTGAGTTTGGCCAATTAGACCGAAACTATTCATCAAAACTGAGAAGTTTTCTTCATAGACAGGTAGATTGGGTGCCTCTTCCGCCCTGCCATGAGTATTGGGGTAAAAATCTCGCGACTTCATCGTCAAAAGTGGCGCCCTCAAATCCGCACGGGCTGATCTCAAATAATCCCATAGCGTTACGCTGTGCCGATGTGAGGCAGGACAATTAGGCCCAATTAATGACGCAGTCTTTTTACTTTTGGGGCTTGAAAGCTTACGCTGTGTCCCCGCCTCTATGCCGAGGTAAAAAGGGGGCACATTTCAACCATCTTCGTAGCCAAAAGGGCGTCCTTAGCATCCGCACGGCGAGTGTCTCAGGCCATCCCTAGCCGTGCGGATGTGAGGTTGGCCAATTAGATCCCCCTATTCATTAAAAGTATGAAGTTTTTCTTCATAAACAGGTAGTTTGGGTGCCTCTTCCGCCCTGCCGTGAGTATTCAGGTATCGGGGCAAAAATCCTTTAATTTCCCGGTCAAAAGTGGTGCCCTCACACCCAAAGGTTCTCTTCTCAGGTTAATCCCAAAGCGTTACGCCGTGCCGATGTTAGGCAGGACAATTAGGCCCAATTAATGACGCAGTCTTTTTACTTTTAGGGCTTGAGAGTTGCCGTGAGTATTCAGGCCTCTGTCTCCCCACCCCCAAAGGTTCCCCTCCACGCCAAGGCAGAAAAAAAAGGCACATTTCAACCATCTTCGTAACCAAAGGGGCGTCCCTCACATCCGCACGGCGAGTGTTTCGGGCCATCCCTAGCTGTGCGGATGTGAGGTTGGCCAATTAGACCCCTCTATTTATTAAAAGTATAAAGTTTTTGTCATAGACAGGTAGTTTGGGTGCCTCGGCCGTCCTGCCGTGCGTATTGGGGCCAAAATCTCCCGATTTCTTCGCCAAAAGTGGCCCCCTAACATCCGCACGGGCTGATCTCAAGCTAATCCCAAAGCGTTACGCCGTGTCGATGTGAGGTAGGACAATTAGGCCTAATTAATGATGCAATCTTTTGGACTTTTAGGGCTTGAGAGTTTAGGCTCTGTTTCCCCCTCCACACCAAGGTAGAAAAAGAGGCACATGTCAACCATCTTCGTAGTCAAACGGGCGTCCCCCACCTCCGCCGGCGAGTGTCTCGGGCCATCCCTAGCCGTGCGGATGTGAGGTTGGCCAATTAGACCCCCTATTCATTATAAGTATGCAGTTTCTCTTCATAAACAAGTAGCTTGGGTACCTATTCCGGCCTGCCGTGAGTGTTGGGGAAAAAAATCCGCCGATTTTCCTGTCAAAAGTGGCGCCCTTACATCCGCACGGGCTGATCTCAATCTAATCCCTTAGCATCACGCCGTGCCAATGAGAGGTAGGACAATTAGGCCCAATTAATGAAGGAATCTTTTGACTTTGGGGGCTTGAGAGTTTAGCCTCTGTTCTCACCTGTACGCTGAGATAAAAAAAGAAGGGCAGATTTCAACCATCTTCGTAGCCAAAGGGGCGTCCCTCACACCCGCACGGCGAGTGTCTCGGACCATCCCTAGTCGTGCGGAAGTGAGGTTGGCCAATTAGATCCTCCCCCTTCCCCTTTTAATTAAAAGAACTGATATCATTTGAAACATGTTATGCTTGTTGTTCTACATTGCAGATTTGTGATTATTTTATGCTTTCACAGGCACTATAAATCAATCTTATGGTACATGTACATCTGAAATACTTTTAATTTCAGCAATACTGAGATAGACAACAAATTTTGTTGGTTCGCAGTTTGACCCCTTAGATACAGTATATATAAAGCAGTGTACTGTTGACAGGACTTTACAGTAACATTATGTACAGTCTTCAAAGATCTTGTCATTATAGTTCATTTATTTTGTCATATTGTTTTCGTAGATTGAAAAGGGCATAAATTGGGTGAAGTTCGGTTCCATATGGAGTGTACTCTCTTTTAGAGTTTTTCTATTATATTGCAGTCATTTTTCCCACCTGAATCGCCTTCATGCATGTTGCTTCAAGACCCTTATACTGTATATCTAGAAATAACAAATCATATTCATTAAAGAACAGTGTATATTAGGGGGAAAAGATATAAGATTTTGAATATAAATCACTGTTTTTTGCAGCCCAGAATGTTAGAAAGGTCAATCTTTACATTGTTAAAATGCTGTCTTGTCTACTTAAAATTACTCTTTGTGCTACTTGCAAAATATTTGAATTCTGCTTTTGCTCAAACACTGAAAGAGCACAAAAATTCAATTAAAAAACACATTTGGGCAAACAAAAATTGTATAGCAAAACCTAAATGATTTGTATAGCAAAACCATCACCAGTTTTTTGACTTCACATGTCATATTTTTTATTCATAACCTACAGTATCATTTGATGTTAATTTTTTTTTAAGTATCCCTCAGTTGTTTGAGAGGAAAGTACTGTAGCATCACATTGTATTGGTATTAACTTATCACTACCTTTTACTTTTCTTTCAAGATTGTGGCAGAGCAACAGAGAAATCAAATTAGTACTGTATTTATAAAAGAAAAAATGTGCGCTCAAATAAGTGCAGTATCAGGACTAGATCAGTATTTACCCATCAGTCATTTAGATTGCATGGAAGCTACAGCAACACCAACTGAGGAAGAATGCTGTGACTGACAGTGATACT
The DNA here is from genome assembly GCA_020152595.1 of Chiridota heheva. Lineage (NCBI taxonomy): Eukaryota > Metazoa > Echinodermata > Holothuroidea > Apodida > Chiridotidae > Chiridota > Chiridota heheva. The sequence continues at coordinate 678,797 of JAIGNY010002177.1, forward strand.
GCATTGAATGATGTCTTCATCCATTCTGTTTTTTACAGCATACTTCATACATGATCAAATGAAACAAGTGTTGCTATATGTGATATATTGTTTCATGAGATGATTCTTTAATATTATATCTTTCTTTGTTTTACCTGCAGTAATTGGATCAATACATTTTGATTTTGGAGCAGTGTAAGACATGAATATGGGTACCACAATATCTATGCATCAACAGAAAAGGTAAACAAGATGCAGATGGTTTTATGTTTTATGCAAACTATCATTATCGGTGCTTTAGAAAACTCAACTTGGAAAAAGTAAAGTGTTATGTAACTGGTTAATGGTCAATAATTACCATCTTTAACAATGATGTTATTATCATAAAACAACATTTAAATTGTATAGTGCAACATCATGTTAGGCATTTCTATGCGCTGTACAAAGAGAAAATGATGGGAAGGAGCAAGAAAATAAGTGGAACTATTGAAGGATTCTTTTAGAATATATTGATGAATTTTGTATCCATTTTCCGACACCAGGGTGAGGCATTGATAGATTTGTTAATCTCGAATAGTCTTTTATTTGTAGCACTTCATAGACACATACTTCGAAAGGCTGTCATAAGACTAATGACATCTAGAACATTTACCTTACAGTTTTGTGCAAGAAAAAATTGACAAGGAAGTCTAGTTAAAAAGCATATTAAGTTTCAGACAAACAGTAGCAAATCAAAAGTTAAGCCTTATTAGAGAATGTATAATATGTGATGTAATGCAGTATGATATAAAATATTTTTATAGTGTAATATATTGTCTTTTTTCTCTATTGACCTAGAGAATTTACTTTTTCCTGTCGGATATGGCAAAGAAAAAACAAATCTAGTTGCTCTCTTTGAAACTATTGTAGATTACATTTTCGAAGAAAAACGAAGAGCAGTTCCACTCACGAGACAACAAACACTTTATATTTGTGTGAACAATCATTTGTTGTGTTATTTCACAAAGCTTTCAAATACCTAAATATAAAGCTAAATTTAATTTACATCATTAACTGATGTCTGGTCTTTAAAGCAAACATATAAAGCTTGCTCAGATGTAAAGTGAAACATACCTGTAGTCCAAATCAAAGCTTAAAATCTACAAATGGGTAGGTGAAAAGCTTTATGTAATTCTTTATATTTCCTTCCTAAATTTCAGTTCTTGAAAATGAGGACAAAGTCTATTCCTGAGAGATTGTGGTTAAGGAGTACGGTCAACGCTTAAAAACGTTTGGTTAAAATTTATTTTATTTTTCTCACAAATCTGTGACAATGAATTAATACAACAAAACAAACGGGTCACATAATGAAATAGGAACTTCCCCTCACTCATACACCAGAAAAGGAACATAAAGAGAAACACAAATTTGCATATTTTGACCTGAAAATTCGAAATGCTCTAAAATGGTCAATTTTTAACCGATTTATTTTGTGCTATTCTCCATAGATTTTAAAGCAATTTAGCATAAGTTGCTGCTACACATTCATATATCTTTAAAGAAGCACTTATACATATGAAGGGTTTAATGCATTGCTTATTTATGATGTGAAGTTGAAACAAGGCTTACATTTGAACCAAAAGAGATAAATAAATTATCATTTGATAATAAAGTATTTTCTTTGACTTTTCTTAAGTGTTATGTGAATGTTTGTATTTGTGTACCATTTATCCCCTAATTATTTATCTATAATTCATTTGCCTCAAACAAGGATAAACATACTAGTTTTGTATGTATTTTGTGTTTTAGGTTACTGAAGATCTAATGAAGCCACTTTTTAAACTGAAATAGCACACAGGCTTATTGTAACAGACCTACAAGGTACACATGAATGTCATGCATTCGCAAAGTAATGTGTTGTGTAACACTAAACCAATCCAATAATTCATTCATTTATTTTTGTCAGAAACAAGAATGAAATGTATAAAAGTAATATTGAAAAGACTTTCTATACAATCTGACCGCCCAGAGAAAAGTTATGTCCAATTTTGAAATGCTTATTCTTGAAATGATTTAATAGATAATGGGAAAAGAGTAATGCACAATCAGTTGTAAAAGCTAATTGAATTTGAACAAACAAAAAGTGTTACAATAATTTAATTGAAAAGTGTGAGGAAGATTTACCAGAGGGAAGGAAAACCATTGTGTTAAAAGTTACCTTTCATTCAAATATTGATAAATATCTGTTACAGAGGTACATTTTCCCTTAAAATAAAAAAATGCTATCATGATCTTAGTTTAGATATGCTCATTGAGTTTGTGACTTGCTTGTACTGTGGTGGTGCGACATTTGGCTATTTATTGGGTTATACCACTTATGTGAAGCCTGAGATAAGACCCTGTGTTAAACATTTAGCCTTTCCTGAAAACAGTTCATTCACACAGAAAAGGGAATGGACAATTTGCAGTGGCTTAAAATATCTCGATTTCTGTTTGGAACTTGAAAACAATTTGAATTATTCAGATTATCTTCAAGCACATCCGATTAAAACAGTATCACAACATTGACAGACTGACAGTTAGTTACAGGGAGATGCAGCACAGCCCTCTGACTACATCACTTGTATGCCTTCTAGTCATTGATTTCCCTATCATTTTACTCCTCTCAGGCCTTTCCCATGATTGTTTGCGATAGGTTGCCCGAGCCCTAATAATAGTGCTCTAATATTATAGGTACACCTTTCGTGCAACTTTTTATGATCTTCTATTTGTAAAGAGTTTTATTCCCCCTCCCCCATTCACTCCCAACTGACAGTTTGCCTCACATTGCACAGAAGAAGAAACACTTGAATGCATGACATACGGACAGACTTATTTAAAACTGGATTGTTAATTCAACCAAGGCTGGAGTTTCATGTTACGCAGGTGAGTTATAAAAGTTTCAGAGGTCAACATTCCTACCAGGTGTGTAACAATATGGTTGATAAGGAACAGAGACGTCACTATAAGTGGAGGAGGGGGTGTGAGGTCTCCCTCTCCCCCCCCCAAAAAAAACAAAAAAAAACGATGGGACGCCAGTTGGAAAATTAACATGGCAGTTAGAAATCCAACCCTTCCTCTTCGGGAAACCCTCATAAATTCACCCAGTTGGGAAACTGATGCCTCAACCACCACCTCTCTCCCTCCCATCACCACCATCCAGAAGACCCTGAGCCCAATCAGAATACCCCAGCGACGTTCTTGGTAAGAAGACACAAGTGACTTGGACTTAAAAGTGTCAGCATATCAGGTTTGTGCTTCTATCACAGGGTCTCTAACCTATGAGGTACCACTTTTAATTGGTAAACCTCCATACAATGCCAGTGTGATTAAAGTCAAGCGTACATATCAACGTAAATGTAAGCGGCTCAAGCAATGTCATATAACAATTACTTGGACAATGGTCCCGAACACAATATCTCCCATGGACAATAGCTGCACCACTGATTGTGGTGTAGACAACATTAAAAAAAGTGAGGTGTCCAAGACCCCCTCCAAAGACAAGTGTTCAAATTTAGCCCAATTCTGAGGGCAATTTTGAAAAGCGAAATATATTTAAACAAAGATTATTCCAATTCTTTAAAATTTCCTGTGAAAAGGGGGTTCCCCACCCATTCACCCCGTAGCTACACCACTAAGTTCATAGCATATTGAAGTTCCATGCTATTTATATGAAGAAAAAAGTAATAGATATATAATCGACTCATTTTCCAGGCGAAATATGATAGCTGTCACGGTATACAATCGTATCTAAGAGTATTTTGTAAACCTCGAGCGTTTACTCCCCCCCCCTCCCCTTTCCTCCCGCAGTAGCATCAGTTGTTCTTGAGGGGGAGGAGCGCTGTAGATCGTCTATTGGTGTTGTACATCCGTTTTACGGACATACACTCAATGCGCATGCATTATAATCATGACGTACAATTTAAGCCGACAGCGGATCTATTCGAATTGTAATATAACTTTTCTGAAGTTCTTGGTTTGTGATGTGCCTTAAGATGAATTCGAAATTATCTTTTTCATAGTTTAAACAACATTTGGTTTTATTTCTCAAACTGGTAAGTTTTTTGTTGTTGTGATTTCCATTATTATTTGTACCAGTCGGTTGTCAATTTTATCACGATTGTTATCTTTCATAGGCTGTTGTGCAAATAGTAGTGCTCACATTGTGACATAAAATGATGTCGTTAATTCCTAAAAGTCGTATCTTTTATCGTGTATCCATACGATACATATGTGTTCTATAGTTTTAGAGCAAATTGCCCTGATCTAGAACAGAGATTAAATCGAAATTCATCACTCAGAATTCAAATTGACTGTCACGTGATTTTGATTAAAACTTTCGGGTCAATCGAGGTCATGTTCCAACGGTAGTGGTCCACATGCTATCTAACTGCTTTTTCACCCAGCATGTGTTGTTTCCCACGCGTGGTAGAAATTGTCTGGATTTGATTTTCAGTAGTGAAGAAAGTATGGTTAGAAATGTGGTAAGGTAGGGTGTAGTGATCATGACCTCATTAGTTTTGATCTGTGTTGCTTCACAAAGGTTTCTCAGGCTAATGAACTGGTTTTAGAGTTCAAGAATGCTAACTTTGCTGCACTTCAGGATAATTTGTCATTCGATTGGACTTCTTTGCCAGTGAATTAGATCCATCTAATGCATGGGATGTTTTCCGAACTATAGTTTTAGAGGGTGTAAATAGGTTTGTCCCATTAGAGAAAGTCTGTAGGTGTAGTCGGCCAGTGTGGATGTCTCGGGACGTTTTGCAGGCTGTTCGGAAAAAGAAGTTGTGGCGTTTTTAGAAATGTTGTGGGTGTCCTGCGGATCTTGCTAGGTATAACGATCATGACAAGTTCACAAAGGGTTTGATAAGAGATACCAAAGTGCTTTAAAAAAGTTTGTCCAAAGAGGTTAAGATTATTCCTAATTTGTTTCATTCGCATGTTTGCTCAAAGCAAAAAAAAAGAAAAACCAAGAAGGTTGTTGGTCCCCTTTAGGGTAATGATGGTCTTACTATCAATAGTAGTAAGGATATGGCGGAGGTTTTGAAAGACTACTTTATGTCTGTTTTTGCTAAGGAGTCCCCTGCTGATGATGTTGTGGATTATCTTAGTGTGTACTCTTCAATATAGATTAGGAATGTTGATTTTTCAGTTGATGTTGTGTCTCAGAAGTTGAAGGGTTTGAATTGAGAAAACACTCGGTCCAGATGGTATACATTCTGCTGTCTTACATGAGTATTCTGATGTTCTTTCTGTTCTCCTGAGTATTATCTTTCAAAAGTGCTTTGGTGTTGGTGTTCTTCCTACTGATTGGAGAGTTTCTAAAGTCACTCCTATTTTTAAAAAGGGTGACCACAGTTTGCCTTGTAACTATAGGCAATAGGCCAGTGAGTCTTACTAGTGTTGTGTGCAAGGTCATGGAGTCCATTGTTAAGGATGTTGTACTAGATCATTTGTTGGTCAATGATTTGTTGAATTTGTCCCAGCATAAGTTCTTACCTAAGATGTCTTGTGTTTCTAATTTATTGGAGTTTGTTGATGATGTTACTTAACAAGTTGATTCTGGTCAGAATATGAATTTTATTTATTTAGATTTCCAAAAAGCATTTGATAAGGTTCCATTAGGCAGGCTCATGTTGAAAACAAGAGCACTTGGTGTGGAGGGAAAATGTGCTAGTTGGATATATTCCTGGCTAGTTGACAGGTCACAAAGAGTTGTTTTAATGGTGAAGTATCTCCACGGAAGAAGGTTACAAGTGGTGTTCCTCAGGGTCCTGTATTGGGTCCGCTTCTTTTCTTAATCTTTATTAATGATATTGATGTTTCCCTTGGCTCCGGGATTTATAAATTTGCTGATGACACTAAGCTGTACAGGATTGTTGATGATGCTATGGAATCTTCACTTTTGCAAACTGATCTGGATAAGTTAGTTTCTTGGTCCCAAACATGTCAGATGTCATTCAATGTTGATAAATGCAAAGTTATTCATTTTGTTCAGAACAATTTGGCTTTTGATTACTGCATGAATGGTTCAAATCTTAGTTGTGTTGATCAAGAAAGGGATCTAGGTGTTGTCATTACTAGCAATCTGAAACGTTCTAAGCAGTGTGCTTTAGCAGTCGGGAATCTGACCTCGCGACCTCTCGAATTTTCAACAATTATTGCGCAATCGAAAATTTGAATTTAGAACCTTCGTGACCTAAACACAGACGTGAAAATTGATCGTTAATTTCCGAAACTTCCTTTTCAAAATAAACCTCGGATTTAAGACAGAATATAGGTTAAGGTTTCATTGTAAACCTGACAGGAACATATTTATATCATTTTGCCGTAGTAACGAATAATTCTTTTCGTTACGGCGATAGTCCATACAATTTCCTTGAGCAATGTGTTCTTCCGGTAGACAAAAATTAAGTCAAAATCGTATTTCACATTTGTGAACATAAATGAGTTTTTCCACACTTGATCTTTCTACGTATATAAACAAATTAACAGGGAATCTGCAATACGATATTTACTAATACGACCTGTACCAGATGTTTTATTTCCAATTTTACGGCGAACGGCGGCCATTTTGGTTTGGGTCAGCCTGTGGGTCAAAACGTCACAGAATTAATGAATATGCATGAAGAAGATGACGTATACAGCCAAATATGGTACATGTGCTGAATTTGCATATCTTTCTTCATAGTCTTACTACAATGTAAAATCATAGATTTCCTAGGGGAAGTCGATGAGCATGGCCTATTTAAAACAAAATGCGGAAATTAAATTACAAGTACATAAATCAAATTATTTCATTAATTAGTTTAATGATGAAAGTTGAGAAAAAATTATTGGAGTATAATCAGGATTAAGAAAGAAAGAAAAAAGCTCAAGAGGGAATAAAATCAATTGGGGAGAGAGGGGGGGGGAGGGGGGGGGGGAGTCAAGCAGCCATTGTGGATGCACCTATACACTGAATGTCAGCCTGACCAGAACAAGGTCATGGACACTGCCCCCTTTTTTTAAATTGAAAAATGCAGTAATATCAAATATGAAAAAGCCCCGCTCACCACTTCTTGAAATTAGCAGGGGTGGTGCCAGGCGGGGGTACATCTCCCCAAGGCCGCCGAGAAAGAGAGGGGACAGGGGTTACAAATGTACTGGGGCCTGGAGCAATTTAAGGGCCTGAAAAATATTAATAGCATTAAAATCCAATATAAAGGGGGCCAGTTACACTAATTTTCCTCCGGGCCCAGCCTCGGGTCAGCAATCCTCTCGGCGGTCCTGATCCCCCCCACTCTCGGGACCTGTAGCCCACCTGTGGGAAATTTTTGGGGGCATTCGTCGTGAACAGGTCTTAATGATAAAACATTAAGACCTATTCCCGACGAATGCCCCAACAAATTTCATTTTTTTTTTTTAAGTACATAGGTGAAAAATTAGTATACTTAGACCCCCCGTCGAGGAGCCTAGCCCCCCGTCAGCCAAATCCTGGCGCCACCCTTGCATTAAAGGAATATTCCACTCAAATTTCATGTTTACATATGTGATAGACAAATGTATAAGATCATCTTCTAAATGTATTAATAATATCAAGAAAACATATATCAGTAAAGTGCATTTTGTATAACATTTTGTATGTGTGTTTCTTTTTGTAAGTTGATAAATAAGTTCGTAAATTCATACAGAAAGAGAGTGCGAGAAGAAAATGTGTTAACGTGAGTGTGAATGAGGTGACGGGACTTCTTACTACTCTACAAGTTGAACCTATTTCATACAAGTAGAAATAGGTACTGACAGGACACGACCATAGCCAAGGAGAGGGCAGGGATTCCTCCGAGCAGAAGAACCCCCGTTTTATTCTCACAAGATATAGCTGGGAAATACCGTATTATCTGATTATTATATCACCAAAGGACCATTGGCGTAAACGGACCCCTATTCCGCTATTGGCTACGCCACCGACTATATGATACATAATCTACGAAATAATGATTTGTTATGTTTATTAATGGTTTTTATAAAAAATGGTGAACAAATATTTAAATGTTATTTTGAGAATTAAATCAAAAATTCTAGAATAAGAGGGAAAATCCGTTAAAAATGTACCCACTTTGGATCTCATAATTTTTGCCATAGGCCTAATTCAGAATAGCAACATAAAAAGGGAAAAATTCATAATCATATGAAAGACCCAGATTCTCTATCAATTTGCGACACACCGCTTTCTGTGATTTACACCTTTTCGTTCAGAGGTAGATAGGCAGATAGTGAGGTGCAGAGATTTTCAAATATCCCACTAAATAATAGCTATAGATCTTTTCCTTGTAAAATGAGCATTGGCCTATAAAATAACATCCCTTTTCTACTCCCAAGTTTCGTTTAAATACTATATATCTTGTCCACTAAAATGTATGCTTCCGTTTCCCATCCAGAGTTGATACACGCGTACAAAGGCCAAATCAATATGAACTAGAATAGCAGCACTCTCTAGAGCGCATACCTTCGCTCCCCATACCCAATATAATCTACCACAGAAATCCTAGGCTCACCAATATTCATCCCCAAGTTTTAATCTGTAGTGAACATTTGCAATCTGAACACTTGAAGATTATCTTGTGACTGAATTTCTTCCATTAGTCTATGGCCATACCATTGTTTTCAGTTTTATTCAAGTGAAGCATCATTGTTTGAGGTCTATTCAGCCAGGATTCACATTCCATCAGTTTACATTCATAAGAGAAACCAATTGTTTCATTTTCATCGATTCCAGAGAACACTTGATGTGAGTCTCTTTTGAGTCTAGAAAATAGATTGTTTGGATTTTTATTCAGAATACAAAGTCATTGTTCAAGATATTCTATTAGAAAATTTTAACTCAAGTCTTGACAACTTAAGTCTTGACAGATCTTATCCTAAAACATCCCCAACCCTCAATTTTTGCTCTCCCCTGTTCTAATAAGTCCCAAATTTTAATCACTTCTTTATGAAACAGTAACAAAACCACACACCAATTTTAGTTAAAATCCAATCATCAGTTCTGGAGATATTTTAATTACAGACAAACTCACCATAAAATGTCCCCACCCATTCATGTTCACCCTTCCCCTGTTTCAATATGTCTCACATTTTAATCACTTCCTCCTTACGCAGTAACAAAACCACAGACCAAATTTAATTTAAATCCAATAAACAGTTTTGCAGATATCTTGACGAGAAACAAACAAACAGAGGCAAAAACATGCCCCCCCCCCCCATTTGACCCTTCCCCTACTGTCTCAAATTTTAATCACTTCTTCCCTGAGTAGAGCAAAACCACGCACCAACTTAAATCCAAATCAAATCATCTGTTCTTAAGATATCTTGATGACAGACATGGGAGAAACATGTCCCCACATCCCATGTGCACCCTTCCCCTGTTCTAATGTCTAAAATTGTTACAACTTCTTCCGTTAGCAGTAACAAAACCACACACCAAATTTGATCCAAATCCAGTCATTCATTCTTGAGATATCTTCATGGCAAAGAAACAAACAGATAAACAAACAAACAAACTTACAGGGGAAAACATAACCTCCGTCCAACTTCGTAGACGGAGGTAATAAATCCAAATTAAACAGTGTTCAAGCAAGTGGTCAAGCAAGTACGCCAGTGTACCACAAGTGGGTTATTAAAGGCTGTGGACATTGACTTGGTTGTCGATGTTATGTCTGTCCGTACGTCGTGCCTGTGTTCTCGTCCGGGTCGTATAAAGCGTTTCGTGATAGCATTGCTACTATCATAACCAAATACGCAGGCGACGACCCCGTCATTGTAATTGTGTGTTCACTCGTCGTCGGTCAAGCAAGTTCATCTCATATGAAAAAGTGACCCAAAGGAAACAAAATGGTAAAGAAAGCATTCAAAAATCTTATTGCGTTGGGGACATTTTGTGTATGAGTTTTGTATAGCATTTGCAGATTTGTGTAGAAACGAATTAGATGAGACGTAGTTGTGACGTCATAGCCTCAGATTCCTCAACACCGCGACGACGAGTGAACTCACAAGTACAATGACGGGATCGTCGCCTGCGTATTCGGTTATGATAGTAACAATGCTATCACGAAACGCTTAATACGACCCGGACGAGAACACAGGTACGACGTACGGACAGACATAACATCAACAACCAAGTCAATGTTCACGGCCTTTGATAACCAGTAGTGGTACACTGGCGTGTCTACACAACCGAGGCTTGAACCCAGGTACTCGTGGTCTGTAGACAGGTATGATAACCGCTACACCACAGTAGGTAGATAGGATTAAATTGATGACGTACACCGCGTCTTTGTGCATTCTATTTATATTTGCTCACTTTGAGATTTTGTGGCTTAAAAACCATTGGATATGTCAAGAAAGTAGTAAAGTAAAACATGTAAAAAAGAATCTAGTAAGGGTAAATATAATTTACCACCTAATGAAGTAATTATACTTTACCACCTGATGAAGTAAATATAATTTACCACCTGAGGAAAGTTTAAGGGGAAATATTTCAAATATAAAAATAGTTAAATCAATTTTCTTCAACATAAATAAACAATTGTTGACAAAGTGAGACTTTACTACTTTCTTGACATATCCAATGGTTTTTAAGCCACAAAATCTCAAAGTGAGCAAATATAAATAGAATGCACAAAGACGCGGTGTACGTCGTCGATTTATTGTATACATCATTCAGCTTTTTAAAGTGATCAGCAAAATTTTGATCGCTGCTTTGACAAAGTAACAACTCCCAAGTATTACAGCATGGAGTTAAAAAAAGACGTATTTTGACCTTAGGTCAAACTGCGATTGTCGATAAGTGACCACTGTCGGAAACGCAGCGCTTAACAGGGATATTGGTTGTCAGCTGGTTAGGACGGTTTTCGTTGTGAATATAGCTTTAGGGCATGGTCAATCAATATTCAATGGGTTTGAATAAAAAATGACCTGGAGATTGTTTATAATTTGTAAGTGGAATTTTGAGAGCAATCTCCTTCTTTTTAACTCCATGATTACAGCAAATTTATTACCTCAAGAAAAGATGGATTTTTTGTTAGCTTCATAATAATTCACGTAGTATGTGGCTGCATCAAGGACACTATTCAAAATATCAGTGGATAAATTTGATATGCCCATCCCTTGCAATAGTAATGCTGTAATAGATCTAAAAATATGAATTGCCACTGCTACTCGCCTAATGAAGTCCGCCCTCCATTTCTAATAGCTTCGTTTACTTCCATTATAAATTCCTCTTTCATGATTTTTATAACGCTTAGCAGCATCTTCAGAAAATTGAAATTTTTTGGTCAAAATGGCATCCGTTGGAATATGATTGAAGGTTGGGCGTAAGAACCGTTCCAGAAGCCCGTGTCTTTGGTCCAACAGAGATACAATTTTTGCCACTGGGAATGCATCCCAACATCGCAAAAGCCATATTCTCCGGAATTTCTTTTGTGTCCATTGTAGCATAGTTGAAAATTACCTGTTATCCAGAAAACGGTTGGCAAAACAAGGTGCAATAGAGGGATTTCATCACGTGACTCTAACTCAACTGGATTCCATTTAGCAAGGCAGCGCGTCGTTGCGTTTCACAAGGCCCAGTCACATCACACGTACAAAAAGCATACTACATGCTAACCTACCAGTACCAGTTCAGCGAATTTGACTACTTACAATTTTGTGTTCGCTTCCGATTTTACTTCATATTTTCCTGAGTTTTATATACTCACCGGGTATACGAAGAGTGACTTTAACGTTAACGTCAGCTGGTTGCTCGTCATAATCAGGAAAAGCTTAAAAGTGATCGCTGCAAAACATATTAGCAGTATCTTAAAAAGTGTTGCGTCGTAGCCTACAGCAGAAACCCACTTCGAACGTCGATCAGGATCAGATGGAAGTCGAGAAAATGTCTCCCCCCCCACCACCCCCTCCAACCCACCCCCTCCAACCCCCCCCCCCTCCCTTCTCTTATCCGCGCGCACATCTATTAGTGCGACCAACGGCGTAGCAAGATTCCGGCATAATCATCTTACACTAATAATCTTATATAACAACATGCAAACGTATACGTAAGTCTAATTAAGTGTACAAGAGACGACAGTGTTCTTGACCGACAAAATGGCGATGTAAACAAAGTCATGTGACCTCATGACGCCAGTGCAGTGCTTGTTGCCAGTGTCACCATTCTCACCTTTCAGTGCTTACAATTATGCTTACAATTATACCACTGAAAGCGGTAGGTGGTGTGCAACCAACCAACCGAAAAACATACCCGCAGTACGACATATTTTTTGGTAACTGCAGTATGAAATTATACAATTTTGGTACGCGCAGTATAAATAAACTGAGTCAATTTTGATACCTGCAGTATGAGTATTCAACGAAAATATTGTAAACATGGACCAGGAGTACAAAATTAACACAGTAAAACCTCATTTTTGGGACGGTCCTGCACTACGAAAACAAGAATTAAAAAAAAATAAGTTCATTTTGTTTTGATATAGTAAAAAAAGACACCTGCACTACGAAAATGGTGCAAAAAAGCACCTGCTCGGGCGGCACATATAGATATACCTCACATATGAAAGTGCCCCCCCCTACAAAAATGGTGCGAAAAAAGCACCTGCTCGGGCGGCACATAAATATACCTCACATGTAGAGTGCCCCCTCTGCCCCATCTTCGGATGCCGCATAGATCAGTTGATAGCTTTTGGTCAATCTCGCAGAAGTACTTTTTTTAATAACCTGACTAGGTACAATTTTCACCATCGAAATAATTGCGAGTGGCTCATATAAATATACCTCACATATGAAAGTGCCCCTTCCCCACCCCCAACTACGAAAATGGTGCAAAAAGACACAGACAAATAACACATTTCTACTTTGTATTCTTATTGTGGGAAAAAGTTGGCCAAAACAAGTAAAGGAGGGGATTATCGGTATGTTGGTACAACATTTATACAAAGGCTGCTCTATGTTAATGCGGATATGTCAGATAAACTATTACTGGTTGTGGCGTGACATTGTCCGAATAATGACTACGACTGCGCCTGTGCAGGCTTAAAGGATATTTAGAAGAATGCGTGGGATTCTGCAGATTTTTTCCTATTTTTTTGGTATTGATGGGGTGAGTGGGTGTGGGGTGGCTGGGGCGCCAACAATGGGAGGTGGTACCAACAATGGCAGGTGGCGCCAACAAAAGGAGGTGGCGCCAACAATGAGTTGGCGCCACCTCCCATTGTTGGCGCCACCTCCCATTGTTGGCGCCACCTCCATTGTTGGCGCCATCTCCATTGTTGGCGCCACCTCCTTTTGTTGGCGCCATCTGCCATTGTTGGCACCACCTCCCATTGTAAATCGATTCACTTGCTGTAACATTTCACTGCCAGTTAAATATATTTCTCCCGTCTCTGTTCCATTTGGATTTTCGGATCTTTTACACATTCTACACTATGTCTTAATGACGAAAATCATCAAACGGCCCCAAGAAACTAGGGAGTGCTCTGCATCGCAGGGCATCTAGTGTCGAGTTTGACATGAGGGAAGTATTTGAAGGAAACGTATGTAACTTTGTAACGGATAAGGCACATTCCATTAGTTGCTGCCCGGGGTATCTCCTATAGGGCATTATAACCACTGTGGCCTTCTTGCCTGTTGACGGTGGTCCACAAACAAGATAGAAGATATTTGGCTTAATTTCTTGGTCAGAACAATTGTACCTAGTCCGGTTGTTCAAAAAAGTACTTCTGCGGGATTGACCAAAAAGCTATCAACTGATCTATGCGGCATCCAAAGGGAGAAGGAAGGGGGAAGGGGGTGGGGGGACACTTCACATACAAGGTATATCTATATGTGCCGCCCGAGCAGGTGCCGTTTTTGCACCATTTTTGTAAGAGGGAGAGGGGGCACTTCCATATGTGAGGTATATTTATATGAGCCACTCACAATTATTTCGATGGTGAAAATTGTACCTAATCCGATTATTCAAAAAAAGTACTTCTGCGGGATTGACCAAAAAGCTATCAACTGATCTATGCGGCATCCGAGGGAGGGAGGGAGGGGAGGGGGCACTTCACATGTGAGGTATATTTATTTGCCGCCCGAGCAGGTGCTTTTTTTTGCACCATTTTCGTAAGGGGGGGGGGGGCACTTCCATATGTGAGGTATATTTATATGTGCCGCTCGAGCAGGTGCTTTTTTGCACCTTTTTTGTAGTGCAGGTGTCTTTTTTAACTATATTAAAAACAAATTGTACTAAATTTTTATTTTCTATTTTAAATCTTATTTTCGTAATGCAGGCCCGTCCCAAAAATGAGGTTTTACTGTATTAATTTTGTACTGCTGGTCCATGTTTACAATATTTTCGTTGAATACTCATACTGCAGGTATCAAAATTGACTTCATTTATACTGCGCGTACCAAAATTGTATAATTTCATACTGCAGTTACCAAAAAATATGTCGTACTGCGGGTATGTTTTTCGGTTGGTTGGTTGCATACCCCTACCACTTTTAGTGGTATAATTGTAAGCATGATTGTAAGCACTGAAAGGTGAGAATGGTGACACTGGCAACAAGCACTGCACTGACGTCATGAGGTCACATGACTTTGTTTACATCGCATTTTGTCAGTCAATAACACTGTCGTCTGTTGTACACTTAATTAGACTTACGTATACGTTTGCATGTTGTTATATAAAATTATTTTTGTAAGATATTTATGCCGGAATCTTGCTGCGCCGTTGGTTGCGATTTCTATCAGATTCTGATCGACGTTCGAAGTGGGTTTCTGCTGTGCGACGCAACAGTTTTCAACATACGGCTAATATGTTTTGCAACGATCACTTTTAGGCTTTGCCTGATTATAACGAGCAAGCAGCTGACGTTAACGTTAAAGTCACTCTTCGTATACCCGGTGAGTATATAAAACTTTAGGAAAATATGAGGTAAAATCGGAAGCGAACACAAAATTGTAAGTCAAATTTGCTGAACTGGTACTGGTAGGTTAGCATGTAGTAAAAGTAGTTGTACGTGTGATACGACTGGGCCTTGTAAAACGCAGTTTGAGTCACGTGATGAGATCCCTCTATTGGACCTTGTTTTGCCAACCGTTTTCTGGAGAACAACTACGCTACAATGAAATTCCTGAGAATATGGCTTTTGCGATATTGGGATGCATTTCCCAATGGCAAAAATTGTATCTCTGTTGGAACTCCCTGGTCGGACCAAGGACACTGGCTTTTGGAACAGTTCTTACGCCCAACCCCTCAACAATCAAAGGAATCCAAACAAGGACTACAACAGCACCTTGTTCAATGCTTCAATCATATTCCAATGGATTCAATTTTGACCAAAATATTTCAACTTTCTGAAGATGCTGCTGAGCGTTATAAAAACCATGGAAGAGGAATTTGTAATGGAAGTAAACGAAGCCATTAGAAATGGAGGGCGGACTTCATTAAGCGAGTAGCAGTGGCAATTCATATTTTTAGATCTATTACAGCATTACTATTGCAAGGGATGGGCATATCAAATTTATCCACTGATATTTTGACCAGTGTCCTTGATCATTTTGACCAGTGTCCTTGATGCAGCCACATACTACGTGAATGTGAAATACTATGAGGCTAAAAGAAAAACATTTTTTGCTGAGGAAAGAAATTTGCTGTAATCATGGACTTAAAAAGAAGGAGATTGCTCTCAAAATCACACCCACAAATTATAAACATTCTCCATGTCATTTTTCATTCAAATCTATTGAATTTTGAATGACCATGCCCTAAAGCTATATTCACAACGGAAACCGACAACCAATATCCCTGTTAAGCGCTGCGTTTCCAACAGTGGTCACTTATCACCAATCGCAGTTTGACCTACTAGGTCAAAATACGTCTTTTTTTAACTCCATGCTGGAATACCAGTGTCAAAGCAGCCTGGACTTGTTAAGGTCAAAGCAGGGTGTTGTTAACAACTCCCTGCTCCCTGGTCAAAGTAACAGCTCCCTGGTAATACAGTATATACCACAGTGCATATATTTGTTCTTCGATCATGAAGGTACCACTTTAGAAAGTGGTACCTCCATGCTTCGATATTCAAGGCCAGTTATCGTCTCTATGACGCGAAAGTAAACTTATATTTCAATTCATGTGTTTTGATTGGTCGAAACACAATGGTACAATGTGCACTTAAATTGATGGGCCAATTAGTATCGCTTTGGAATAAAATGTACGCCGCCACATTTAATCACGATAGATGGCCTTTAAATGTTATTTATTTCACTGAATAATAATTCCAAAAATATATAAAGCCATCAACCCCCCTCCCCCTTCCCCCTCCACGCCCTCCCTTCACCGTATATGTAACATTAGGTTTGCATTCATACAGTATATATCCGGCGCATATGTTTATTCTTCAATATTACATAGCTCACTAAATAAAAATAACAACAACAATATACAGCCATTAACCCACCAATCCCCTCCCCTCCCCCCCCCCCCTCCCCTACCCCACGTTTTGCATTACATTAAATCGGGTGCCAATCACAAAACAAAACAACTAACAACAAAACACAAGCACACTTTGTTAATACGTATCTTCTCAATGAAACGATGTTGCGGACATATTACAGTAAATCCATCAACCAATACCACGCAACAACACCCTCATAAATATGCAACGCTGTTGCCAACCAACCAACTCAACCAATTAATAATACAAAAGCAAATTTTCATTAATATGTCAATTACCAATGACTCACATATATCGTTGTCATTAAAGCTGATGCTGATGCTTATGTTTACATCAAATAGGGTGCCGATCAACCAACCAATAGCTAACAACCAAACCTTCATGAATATCCATAATAATCTTCCCGCAGTTTCTTTGTTGCACAACTATCTAATAATCTTGAAGTTACATCGTTGTTCGGGGATTACCTAACATTCAGTCCCCTCAAATAGGATAACATATCTATATTTATATATTATGGAAAGCAATATTTCTGTAATTCTTTTTGGGTATCCGTTATTTCATATTTCGTTGTTGCGCAAGTACCTAATAATCTTCATCTGTGTATAGCAAACTTCTTTCTGATAATTTTCAAAGAATAATTGTATAATTGAAATCATTCAACATGATTTGACAAAGTTATGGCTTCACCTTCTTCAGTTGTTTCGAAATAATCTAAAACAATGACATATTAAGTTATTCTTTAACGGAATAAAAGCATGCAAATGCCTAATGATCTTCATACGTGGCTAGCACAAACGTATTTCTAAAAATTCTTCACGACTATTAGATTATTTATTATTCAACCCGGAAAGTGCTTCCTTAAATATAATTTCAACAAATTATTCGACATGTTATGTATGACAAATTTATAGCCATACCTTCCATAAAATGTAACGCTACAACACAAGCAGGAGAAACTCGTCAAATGGTGGATAAGTCGAGTTGACACTTATTGAACCTAATGCTGCCATATATAAAAGATCAGTCGTAAATAAAGACCTGCATATTTCTGTATTTCAAAACTATGACGACAAAATGCGCTCAAGTTTTCAGGTGTAAAGATGCTACAATTCAGTGGTGTATGGATAACAAAACCATTGCTGCGGATAACCATTCCAACTCCCTGGGATAACAAATGCATTCATTGTGACAAACCCATGCAACTAGTTAAAGGATTACTTCAGTGGTCGCCGACGAGTGAACACACAATTACATGAACGGGGTCGTCGCCTGCGTATTCGGTTATGATAGTAGCAATGCTATCACGAAACGCTTAATACGACCCGGTCGAGAACACAGGTACGACTTACGGACAGACATAACATCGACAACCAAGTCAATGTCCACGGCCTTTGATAACCAGTTGTGGTGCACTGGCGTGTCTACCCAACCCAGGCTTGAACCCAGGACCTCGTGGTATGTAGACATGCACTAAAGCAAGTCCATCTTATCTGCTTATATGGCATGTATGAATAGGACTTTAAAAGAAACAAAACAGAGAAGAAAGCATTCAAAAATCTTATTCCGTTAAGGAGATATTCAAGTTTAAAGTTTGGTATCATTTCTGTACAAACGACTGAAATCAGACTAGTTGTGATGTCACAGCCTCAGATTTCTAAAAGTTTTTATGTATTTTAAAGAAAGTTGATTTAATTATTTTACTAATTAAAACATTTTCCTTCAAACTTTCTTCAAGTGGTATATTAGCAATTAGAGATACCCTTCATAGATTCAATTTTACTCTTTTTTTGACATATCCCATAATTTTTTAGGCCACAAAATCGCAGGACAAAATATGATAGAATACATCAAGACTGAGGAATTTGAGGCTATGATATCACAAATAGTCTGATTTCAGTCGTTTTTATACAAATGATACCAAACTTGAATATCTCCTTTACGGAATAAGATTTGCGAATGCTTTCTTCACTATTTCGTTTCTTTTGAAGTTCTTTTCAAATAGGATAAATATGCTTGACCCCTGAACTTATCCTTTAAACTGCTGATAGAAATGACGGAATTAAATGGGAATGTAGAAGAACTATCAACAAATGTATAGAAGTATCTTACTTGAATATTTCACCATCCAAAGCTTACCTACGGAATTCCGCCAGGGAGAGGGGCCCACAAAGGTGTAGCCAAGGGGTGTGGTGTTGGACACCTCCTTATAGATATCAAAATTTGTGCCGTTTGTAACCAAATTTAGGCGATTTAAAAAAATATATTCACGGAATTCCACCAAAGAGAGGCGCCCGGAGAGGTGTAGCCAGGGGTTTTGGTGTTAGACACCTTCTTATGACATTAAATGCCCGGGCTAGAAAGAAAAGGTTCTAAGTTTGGTAATATAAAGTTCCAAAGTAAAGGTTGCAGGGGGCTTTTCGATTTTGAAGACTTCGCAATAAAATCTTATTCTTCTTTGGGGTTTTTTTTCTTTCTTTTCTTTTCACTTTTCATAATTGCTCATGTAGGTGTGGTGGGTGAACTATTTTTTTCGGGCCCGTAGCCAGCTTTTCAATTTTTTTTAATTTTTTTTCTAATTTAAGCAAGGCGGAGCCAGGATAGAATATCAGTGGGGAAAGCCAACCTAAAAAAAAAAATATACTACAAATTGATGGAGTTATCCCAACAATTGAAGAAATCTTACTGAAATCGAAATTTGGAAATTTCCTAAAAGTCCAAGAAAATTGAACAAAAATCGAAAAAAAATTGTCCCAAATATGAAAGAAATTTTTGAAAATTGCACGAAAGTGAAAGAAATTTCCAAAACATTGAAAGCGACATCACAAAATACTGAAGGAAATTTCCCAAAGCCGAAGAAAATTTACCGAATATCGAAGAAATATTGCCCCAAAATAAAGAAAATTTCCAAAAATTACGCAATAATGAAAGAAATGTCACAAAAACTGAGGAGTTATCCCAACAATTGAAGAAATCTTACTGAAATCGAAATTTGGAAATTTACCGAAAATTGAAAAAATTACCGAAAATAGAAGAAAACTTACCCCAAAATGAAGGAAATTTCCCAAACATTGGATGCAATTTTCCAAAATTTAAAGGGAACAAATTTACGAAAATCGAAGAAATTTTTTCCCAAAATTAAGGAAATTTCTAAAAATTAAAAGACAATTCCAAAATATTGAAGGAAATTTCTCGAAAATTGAAGAAAATTTGCATAAACCGTGACTGAGTAAGAATCATCTCATGAAAAAAAAGTGTCATAGGAAATATATCAGGGGGACATGTCCCCCGCCCCTCCCCTCTGAATCCTCCCATGACTTTAGCTTATTTAGTTATTTATTGACAAATAATATCATCAGTGCATTGTTTATTTAACATTTTGTTTACAACTTAATAATGTCTGCATACTTAACAAAGCTATTTTATGTAAATTAAGGTTTGTTCAGCAGCTGTATGGTGATTTAAACAAAACTATAGGGCTAGTAAATTATTATGCATTTTACAATTTTTTGCTTACATTAAAAAAAAAAATTGGGGGGGGAGAAAATATTTGGGGGAGGGGCATTGCCCCTAAATTTACCCCGTGACTAGGGGCACGATTCTTCTCTTACAAAAAGTGTATTATTCTTGAAACGCAGAACTCCACCCTCTTTGCCAAAATCCTGGCTGTGCAATAAGGAGAAGTTACCCCCATTAAATAATTGCTGTTCAGTGGACATTTCCACGTTTACACCCCTTTGATTCCCGTCTGAAGAATGGAGTATAACCCTTGATCCCTGGACTCACATAGACTAGTGTCACACTTGATCGTTTTACTAACTTGAGGGGCCCCATCTAATCTTTCGCTTCTGGGCCCCGGGTAAGTCGTTACGCCACTGCCCCATGACCAAAATCCTGGCGCCGCCACTGTGTGGAGACTAACCCGCCGAGAGATGTCATTCTAAAATGACATCTTTCTGTCTGGACTAACAAATTCATTTGAAAACAAACAAAGCAGCGGCCCGACACCGGGACCCCGTACACTGGGGCCGTACGCAGCGGCCCATACGCCGGGCCATGTGCCGAGGTCTCGTACAATGGGACCCACATGCCGGGTACCTGTATACTATGGGTCCCGTACGCCGGGCCTCACCTGGTTCTCATAATCACTTCTCATTCTTGATATTTTTTAACACACTAAGTAGTCACCATTTGGTCTATTGCCAGCCCAACATCCCAAGTAAAGAAAAATCAACACTATTGACTAAGCGGATTTGACCAATTTTGGCGCAATGCTCTGAATAAGATTCCTGTATGTCTACACATGAGGCGTTACTTTAGGGGCGCTGGGGGTGTTACACTCATAGAAAATTGTTTATTAGGGCAATACCGGTTTGGACTATTTCGTCAGGGGAAAAGAACATGTCGGATAGTGAAGAAAAAAGTTACGGAAATTAATATGGTTTTCTAAAAGAAAATACTTTTGAAAATATTATGGAAAATGTCATGGTTATATTGTTTTTTTCACAGCCGTGTTAGACGGAGCAGAGTATATTTTACTCAGGAAGAGATGTGAAATGTAGCGGGATGTACTGTTTAAAATGATCTAATTATAGATAATTCTGAATCATGCTCAGCCAGGCTATATCAGAATCATGCCCTCCTAACACACTTGGGCACCGATCTTAGTCGAACACAGATGCAAAATGTCAGATGTACTGTTTAAATCAAGATAGAATATCTAAATCATGTCCTCCCGACTCAACATAATGCGGACAACATGATTATGAGCAATCTGTTTTTGTTTTTTCTCAAAAAGACGACAATGCATTTCAAAAGGTAGTGGTGAAAAGTTTTGAATATCTATTTACTATCCGTCTCCAAAATTTCCGGATATCCAGTGAAATTTTGGACAATCCGGAGTGGAAAATGAAAAACCCCATACGTTTAAGTGTGGGCTAGCTAAATGTGTAGGCTCATAAGAAGACGTAATACATAAAAGTATCTAATTTTGGGGGTATTTCAAAGTACTCAATTTTTGGGTTGCACCCGGTTTGGTTCATTAACGTAGCCAGCCTCTCAAAAGTTGGGGGTGGGGGTAAATACGTCCAAAAAGTGCCAGGGACGGCGTGCGACCTTGACAACGTTATTTCTGACAAAGTGGGTGAGGGCTGGCTGTTCGGATGTACTATTTATCAGTTTATATAAGTCAGAGATTTATGGGAATCCTTCCCGAATCGTCTAGATATCATAATAATATAACCATGTCCACACGATACTGCATGATTCTCGGGTTGGACAAGTGGGAAATATGTAAATATATATCCCACCCACACTTCTTTAAAATCTTGATCGGGGCCATTTTGTGGCATCACAGCTCTGGCAGAGCTTCCGGGGCTTTACTTTCTGGGTCTATATTAGAACTTCGCCCATGAATCCCACTGCAAACTTTTTTTCTTCTCTTTTTCTCCCGACTTTCTCAATTTTCACGAGAAATTTCTTCTTTGCCTATCTAGAAATGGTAACCCAAATGCTTATCTGAGTAGATTTTAACATGACAATTTAAAATTGTCTTCTTCTTGTCATGCATCAACTAATTTGTCAAAATTTGTGTTGATTTTTAGCCAATTTGAGGTATCAAAATAAGAAATTTTAAGAGCATTCCAGGGCAGCAGGGTGCCTCAAATAACTTCAATTTGAGACAAATGTTGTTCCCCAGTGTTAAAAAAAAAATCGCCGGCACGTTCTAAATCACGAGTATAGAGAGTATAGTGAAACAGATTATGAAAATGTTTTGCTGTGTACATAGGCGGCGACCCCCCCCACCCACCCACCCGTCCCCAGTGTTAAAAAAAAATCGCCGCCATTGTTTGTATATTGTAAATGCTTTGAGCTTTCTTGTGGAAAAGCTTACATTAAATTATTGTTGTATTTAGTCTAATTGTAAGTACTGAAGTAAAACCTGATCGAAAGATGAAGTTAAAATATTGTTTTTTCATCAGTCTTTATTATTCATCATAAATCGTCAGGAAAACGGTATAATAGGCCTAATGTTTTCATTATAAAGACAATTACCAGTATAAAAGTAAAGAAATCTTTCATTGCTGTATATAATCGGATATAAATTGATACATGTGAGTTCTGTTAATATTTGCATGCATGAACCGGGACAGGCGGCACCCCTTGAAGAACATTATTTTCAATCTTTCAGCAGGAGGAGGTGGGTTGGGGATACAAACCATGTAGAGTTTTACATGAGCGCTTGAATAGGGATAACAAAGGTCGTTGTGTCTTATTTTACTGGTTAATGAAAAGCAACAATACGACTGGATAAATAACGTGTTATCTAAATAGTCCGGTTCATAGTTCATATGCCATTATCAGTAGGGGAGAATCCTGGACTCCATGGATCTTAATAAATACGAAGCTCCAAGTTTTGGTGTATTTTCTTATTACACCAAAAGTCCAGGATTCTCCCTGACTGATTATTTCAAACCGTGAAGAAACATTTCAGCATTTGTGCCCTTCGTAGTTGGTTGAGTTCCCTGCGCTCGAAATGTGTCTGATTCTTATGTTACTCCTAATAAACTTTGAATTTGGACAGGTGCATTGTGAGATACTTATGTAAAGGAACCCCCGATTGGGAGAACAAAACTGTTCTCCCGATCGGGGGTATAAACCCGACTGTTAATAGCACGTACAGTTTTTTTTAATTATGACTGATTAAAGTTTTAGCGATTTGCAGTGGATGCATAATTTATTTTGTGATGTATGACAGTATGACCAGGTGGGTAGCTGAAAAGCTTTATGTAATTCTTTATATTTCCAAATTTCAGTTCCTGAAAATGATGACAAAGTCTATTCCTGCTAGATCTAGGTTAAGGATAGGTCAACACTAAACAACGTTTGGCTAAAATTCCTTTCCATTTTTCGCAAATGAGTGACTACCAATTAAAAACAAAACAAAGGGTTTACATAAGGAAACAGGAACTTCCGCCCCGTCGTACATCACGACGGGAACTTAAAGAGGAACAAAAATTGACATATTTTGGCCTGAAATTAAAAATACTCTAAAATGGTCAGTCTTTAACCGATTTGGATAAAAGTTTTTGCTACGTTCAATATTTTTCATGGATTTTAAAGCATTATAGCATAAGTTGCTGCTATACGCCCATATACATTTAAACTCGTGTTCATTCTTCTTTTTAAGGGCAGGGGTTCCATTACCAATTAGTTTCAACTACGGATCATTTAAAGGGGGAATTTTGTCTCAATAAAAAAATTGCTTGATTTGCCAACGGTATAGTCCACTAATTTGATTGGCTTGTCAGAAATTGTGTAAAATATTTTGACCAATCACGAACGTTCAATTGTATTTTTTCTTCACGTTAACAGGATACATGACCTCGATCTAATTCTTGGATTCAATTGGAGGCTGCTTGTCGTCCCTCGGCTACCTGCAATGACACATCGAACGGAAGAAATGATAAGCATAAACCAAGAAGGTATACCATTCTGATCAAGGGTGTAGAAAGCTTTCGAAAAGTGGGGCACGACCTATTAGGGACACTTCCAAATCACATGTCCCCTATCCCAGATAGAATAAGTGAGCCCAAAACAACAAAGTAAAGTAAAATGGGCACTTCATTTTGATAAAAGGGGCACTTTTCCAATGGGGACACATTTCTCTCGTAAATATATAGGACTGACAAAAGTGGGACACTTTTCGGAAAAGTGGGGGCACGTTCCCCCAGTGCCCCGACTCCTACACCTATCTGCCTATACCACTAATCAATGGTCCATGGAGATGACAGATCCCAGCTGGTATTCCTCCATTAACAGATTAACGAACTGAGAATATATCCACAGTTGATCGAGAAAAGCTGATATGAATTTCAAACAGTAGTGTAGAGCTAAGATTTTATCTAGGGGTCGGGGAGGGGAGGAGAGAGGCTCTCAATCTCTAATGTCCACAGTTATCGATATGTAGCAATGCTTCCCCCTCCCACACATTCCACCTCACCCACCAAACCTCCACAAATAGAGTTGGCTCACTATCCTAAACCATGGAGCTACTTTAATAGCGCGCATGCATAAACAAACCGATATTACAATTAACTAATGACGAGAAGCCATCCAAAACATTGTGGATAAAGGGAAATATTATTATCATCATCATCATCATCATCATCATCATCATCATCATCATCATCATCATCATCATCATCATCATCATCATCATCATCATCATCATCATCATCATCATCATCATCATCATCATCATCATCATCATCATCATCATCATCATCATCATCATCATCATCATCATCATCATCATCATCATCATCATCATCATCATCATCATCATCATCATCATCATCATCATCATCATCATCATCATCATCATCATCATCATCATCATCATCATCATTATTATTATTATTATTATTATTATTATTATTATTATTATTATTATTATTATTTATATCATTATTATTATTGTTATTGTTATTGTTGTTGTTGTCGTCGTTGTTGTTGTTATTATTATAATTATTATTATATTATTATTAGCATCATAATTATTATTATTGTTATTGATGTTGTTATTGTTATTATTATTAATAATATCATTATTATTTATTATCATTATTATTATTATTATCATTATTATTATTATTAATATTATTATTATTATTTATTATTATTATTATTATTATTATTATTATTATTATTATTATTATTATTATTATTATTATTATTATTATTATTATTATTATTATTATTATTATTATTATTATTATTATTATTATTATTGTTATCATTATTATTATTATTATTATTATTATTAATATTTTCATTATTATTATTATTATTATATTATTATTATTATTATTATTGTTATTGTTATTGTTATTGTTATTATTATTATTATTATTATTATTATTATTATTATTATTATTATTATTATTATTATTATTATTGTTATTGTTATTATTATTATTATTATTATTATTATTATTATTATTTATTATTATTATTATTATTATTATTATTATTATTATTATTATTATTATTATTATTATTATTATTATTATTATTATTATTATTATTATTATTATTATTATTATTATTATTATTATTATTATTATTATTATTATTATTATTATTATTATTATTATTATTATTATTATTATTATTATTATTATTATTATTATTATTATTATTATTATTATTATTATTATTATTATTATTATTATTATTATTATTATTATTATTATTATTATTATTATTATTATTATTATTATCATTATTATTATATTTATTTATTTATTGATTACCATATTGACCCTGCATACGAGAAAGATCAATATTGGAGCTACAATTCCATTCGATTTGGAATTTGGTGCTTACGTACTTTTATTTGCCACGTTCCTTCAGATAGGCATCCATAGCACGGGCTGCAAGAGGGGAGAAACACAATTTGTTTCGATTTATTTCAGGTATATAATATCAGTCTCCAAAGATATTTCTAACACACATCATTTTTAAAATCTGCTATTCACGAATATCTAAACAGAAATAATTGCCCATGCAGTACGAATACATTTCTGAGGTCAGGCCCAGGGGAACTGCCCCCTTGGATCAGGGGAACTGCCTTCTTGATAAACATAACACAGGTAAAATTGAAGAAAAATTTAGTAAGATTATTGGTCATTTTTGTAAAATTTGGCAAGTTGCATCTTCCGAAAATTGAAGATTCACAAAATTGAAGACAATTTCACAAAAATGAAGGCAATTTTCCTAAAGCCTATTCATGAGGGCCATTAAAATATAGTTTTGGACAGGAGAGTAGAAAAAGCTATGTAGAAGAAAACAAGTTTTGGAGAGAAAAGTTTTGAAGAAATAACACTTAATGTTAAATTCAAGCACTTGCATGCATACTGACTGTTTAGGGTTATAAGAGTATGAGTCAATCCTAACCCTGTGCTGCAGGTTGCCTTCTCATAACGTTTCGGAGAAAAGAGGACGCCACCTCAGTTTAATCAAACGACTATTTCAGACCAGGCTTTAGAGGTAATAGTAATCTTAATCTTGGAATTATAGATAATTTTATAAGAATAAGAAGATACGTACTTTGCTTATTAGTGGCGTTGTTTATAAAATCGTTATCAAATACTAGATCTGCAGGCGAACTGCCTCGAGGTGGTACTTCTGTTAAGATTATAGTAAAACGAATGCATCAAAATATCAATTTGTTTTTGCATCTGTACGCTTTAAGAACTATGCATAAATAATCAACCTAAACTTAATGTCATGAAGATTAATTACTATATTCTGTCGCGAGCAAGACATTTGGAAATTCCGAAAAGATTTCATTTAAAAGTACCACCAGCGGATCAAGCAGTGTCGCAATCCAAGAGAAAGCAGGGGGTGTTCGCTCCCGATAAAGCCTGGGGAATCATATTTTGGATAATGTTCAGATTTTGCGATAAAATGTCATAGTTTCTAATTTATGTATTTGAAATATTAAAAATCATTGTGTTGAAAAACAGTTGAACTTTCAAAATTGTCGTTTCGCGCCTAAAAGCGTAGCTCTATTGTCTATTTTATCTAATATTTCGAAAACGGCATGGTGAACATATCAAATGGGAGTAGAAAAGTTGTAGCCATGACAGTAATGAAGGTATTTTCATGAGATTTAAGTTTCTCCTAGCAAAGATATTTTTTCCAGACTTATTTCAAATTTGAAAAATGTAACATTGCATAAGGCTTTAACGTTAGAATAGCAAAGGATCATGGGAAATATCACAAAACGGCGGCTCTCGTTAATAGGAACATTAATGTTCCCATTAATTGGCATGCTACATGACTGTAGTATCGGAAGATTTACGACCAAAATTCGAAACAATTGTAAACTTTTGAAACAATATGCAGCAAAATGGGGCATTTTAGGACCAAAGTTTGGGAGAATTTGTATATTAAACAATCATAATGTCTTAAAGAAAACGTTTGTGAATTTCTTTAGTCTTTCATAATTTGGGGCATGTATTTTGTTTGCGACCATAATCCTATTTAGAGGCCCAGAATTTCATTTGGGACCAGGCCCCCAGGCTACGCCACTGAATCACTGACATGTTTAGAGCGCCAAAAACCGAAAAGAATTTTCACCAAGGCGCTGTACAACTAAAAACAAACTATATACGCAAGAAAGAAGAAAAATGGATGGAAATTATAAAACAATTTTATGGTTGAAAAATACACCACACTGATAAAACACACTAAAGGCCTACCGCACTATACACTGATACAAGAGCAAAATAAATTGATAAAACACAGGAGTTATTGATGGCAGGCGACTTGCAAGAAGATGGGTTTGCGTCTTACACACACAGGTATTTAAAGGATTAGATCAGTGGTAGCAAGTTTATCTTATTTCAAAGAGGACTTTAAAACAAACACAATGGCGAAGAAACATTTCAAAAATATTATTCTGGTAAGAAGATATTCAAGTTTAAAACTGTCTTATCTTTGTAGAAATGGCTGGTGTAGTAAGACTAGTATGGGAAGATAGCATCTTTATCCTCACATTCTCAACAATTGTTAAAGGCCAGTTGTCGTCTCTAACGTGCAAAGTAAATCAAATTCAATTCCTGTCTTTTGATTGGTCGAAACACAATGGTACAGTGCACTTATATTGATAGTCCAATCATTATTACTTTGGATTAATACGCCGCCACATTTTAATCACTATATTTAATGTATTTTACAGAAAATATATTCAACTTTTTAACTTTAACTGTTTAACTTTTAATATCAAATATGTATTTCTAACTATATATTTACTATTAACTCTATAGATATTTATATTTATATATTTATTTTATATTCAATTATTTAACTTTTTTTTTTTTTTTTTATTTTAATAATTTTCCTCGAACTTTCTTAAGGTATGGTATATTTTAATCATCTTTACAGGCTTCTGTTTTACTGCTTTCCTGACATATCTAATTATGATTTTTAAGCCACAAAATCTTAGGAAGAAATATGATACAAAAAGACTCAGCGTTAAGGAATCTGAAAGCTGTGATGTCTTCTAGTCTGTTTTCAGTCGTTTCTACACAAATGGTACGGTATCAACTTTAAACTGAACGGAAAGAGATTTTTAATGCTTTCTGTTTTCCATTTGTTTCTTTTGAAGCCCTCTTTCATATAAGATGGACTTGCTTGACCACTGAATTATATATACAGGATTTGTTCATGGTCAAGTTAAATTTATATGTATACGAGGACTTTAAGAGAAACAAAATAGTGAAGAAATTATTTCAATATCTTCTTCTTTGATAAAGGAGATATTAAAATGTAAAGTTCAGTATACATCTGTGTATAGTTAATGATTAGTGTAACAAGTCCACTATGGAAGGTTGGGTGGCGCCATCATTTTCACTTTCTTAATAGTTGTTAATGTTTTCTAGAGAAAGTGAAGTCTACTTTTTTGCTATTTGAATTTTTTCCCTGAAATTTTCTTCAGTTGGTAGCCTATAAGTGCCCTTACCAGAGTCTATATTATTATTTTCCTGACATAATGAATGGTTCGCGCTAAGCATAAAAACACAAAATATGATAACATACATAAAGACTTTGAGGAATCTAAAGATGTGACGTCACAGCTTGTCTGATTTCAGTCATTTCTACACTTACTACCAGATCATACAGAACTTTAAATTAAAATATCGATATAAGATTTTTAGATTCTTTTTTAACCATTTTGTTTCTTAAGGTACTCTTTCATATAACAGTATAAGATACACTCGCTTTATCACTAAACTAATCCTCGGTTTGATTGGTCGATGTTTAACGGCACCACGACAAATGTGTCAAATGTCAAATGTGCCAAGAGGGTGTTATAAAAAATAAGGTGCAAGAGTTAGGACAGAGAGGAATGGGAGAGGAAAAAGGGAGAGGCAAGAGAGATAAAGGAATAAATAAGAGAGGCGCAAATAAAGGTGATAAACAGAAGGAAGGCTAGGATTGGAAGGTAGAAAAGGGCAGTAAAGGTATGGATTAGATCAGGTGGAATTAGTTGCTATTGCGGCGGAAGGTGATGATTATGGAGGAGGGATTGTAAAGAAGGAGAGGAGAGACCTGAAGTTCAGGTATACAGGTATAAGGGACAGGTTAAGAGGATATGCTTGATTGAGAAATCGATGTTGCAAGTAGGGCAGAGAGGAGTAGGGGGAGCCAGAAAGGAGGTGAGAGTGGGCGAGAAAGGAGTGACCGAGGCGGACGCGATCCTTAATTCGTTTTTTTTAATTTTTTTAATTTTGTTTATAGATATAATAGTGTCGGTATGGTATGTTTAATACATACTTGGATCTCTCAGCTTCAGCGGTACATCTGGGTACTCTTTGGCGTAAACAGTTCTATATGAATGGAATAAATGTTTCATGTTATTATCATTTTATTGCTTATCGAATGGGAGAAAGTGAACCCCTTTTTTAAAATGTTTAAATGTTTATATTATAGCACCCAGATTTTCAAGGTTTGTTGCCCTTTTATATAAAAAACAACCACTCTTTCAAATTTCTGAAGCCTTTTTTGTTGAGAAAGTGCCCGTTAGCATCCGGAATTTCAAGATTGTTTGCCCTTTTATACGAAAAACGAACCCCTTTTAAATGCTTGGCTACGGGCCTGCATATCATTTGTGAAAAGCATCCAATTTGTAAAGTCGAGATCCAGAGGTCATTTAAGAGCTGAAGACCACACCCCTCCCCACGGCTTTGCCGCCCTCTTTAGACATCAAATGGAATACATACATGAAAACATGAATTTTCCCTCAAAGCTGTTAACTGGGCGGAGAAACATCATGACGTAGTTAAACAAATATTGTATGTAGGCCTATGCATTAACCAACACAAGGTGTTGCAAGGAATTCAGAAATCCTTCCAACTGACTTACCTTCCGGACATGATTAAGCTGTCAAAAGAAGGAGAAAATATGGGTTACTGCAAGTCAGAAACGATTTACGACAACTTCACATACGGTATACGGAAAGCATGCTTGTTTTAAAGATACCTACTAGCCTATACCATACATGCTATACCTTCCCGATTTTCCCGATTTGGAGGTAAAATTGCGAAGTTATTAACATTATATTGAAACAATTGGTAAAATTGGAGAGAAAAAAAAGAGGAAACGTTGGTAAAATTATGGTCAAATTTGTCAAAAAAATTCCCGAAAATTGAGTGACATAAAATTCCTCAAAATCAAATAAATTGTCTAAATTAAATGGCATTTCCCGAAATTGAAGAATCGCCCAACATGAACGAAATATTCCTCTTGTCAAACAATTCACCGAAATTTTAAAGAAAGTGACCGAAATTTATCAAAAATTGAAAATAGTGTAAAAAAAAATCACAAAATTTTCCTTAAATTGACAAACAATTAACCAAATTATCAAAAAAACTGCTCGAAAATGAAAGAAATTTTCCGAAAAAAAAAGAAACTTCTCGAAAATTAGAAACATTTCCCAAAATTGAAGAAAAATCCCGAAAATTGAAAGAGATTTTCCAATTAGCAGCAACGTCATTGATGGAACTTAACCAGTGCAATTTTTCCAATTGTGACCGTGAATTTTTGGGGTACTTTCCCCCTCCCCTTTCCCCCTCCCCTCTTCTGCCAATGTAGCCAAGTCAATTCTTACTATTTTCAAATACGTCTACGTGCTTTCAGAATGTCAAGTTATTTACTATGTTAGACTGAAATCTTGAATATATACACACGATGATTAACAGGTAGGTATCATCAAATCTGAATAAATATCAAAGTCCAATATTAAGAATTTTGACACGTAAACCACGTATATACATACTGGCATACATAGCATAATAGACAAGAGGTGGTCATTATGTGATCGCGTTAGCGATAATTAGCACATTCGCAAATATGTAAAAATTGTTACATATTTGAACTAGTATCGTTTGTGTAGCTGGAGTGTTTGACTCACGTATCCCATGTTGGTTTAATGTGTGTGGGTTGAATGTGGTATCTCTGGAAAAGATAACCCATATACACCCCATGCAACCATGGGTAAGGGACCTGTATATGACTAGATGGGATGCATATACGGGCAATTTGGGCGGTGAGGTGTATGTATTTTTTGCAGGTAATTAAATTAATTGCGTTATGTTCAACGCTCTTACACTCACACATTTCTGTTCCCCAAAAAAAAAAAAAAAAAGCATATCACATTATTTTATGATTCAAAATTCAAACCTATAAATGCCGTAACACAACCCGAGTCCCGGGTCTACTGCAGTATCGTGCATGTTATTCAGGATAATGAAAGCCATACCACGTATGTATGAAAACAAGGGGTGTATTTTCCACCAATTAAAGGCGACCACAAATTTTGTAACATCATGAAAGAATAGATATAAAAATAATAATTTCAAATCAAATGACGAGTTGACATGGTATTGTGTTTACGTGAACAATGAATAGGCCCTTAAAGGAATAGTTAAAGGGTAATGCAAGTCCATCGTACATGAAAGAGCGGACTTCAAAAGAAACAAAATTGTGAAGAATGTATGCAAATATCTTATTCCGTTAACAGGCTAGGGAGACATTTAAATTTTAACTTTGGTTATTTGTGTAGAAATGAGTAAAATCAGACTAATTGTGACGTTTCAGCCTCAGATTCCTCTAATTCTTTATGTATTCCATTATATTTTGTTCTCCAAATTTGTGGCTTACAAAACATTGGATTTGTCAGGAAAGTAGTAAAAACAGAATAAAGGTAATTATAATTTACCACTGGAGAAAGTTCGAGGAAAAATGATCTAAAAAGTAAAAATGTTGATTAAATTTGCATTAAAATACATTAACATTTGTTAAAAATGAGTGTGTCAACCTTCCGTTGTAGACTCACTACACCAGTCATTTCTACACAGGTAAGATAGAGCTTTAAACTTAAATATTTTCTTAACGGAATAAGCTATTTGAATGTTTTCTTCACTATTTTGTTTCTTTTGAAGTGCTCTTTCGTATACAATGGACTTGCTTGACCACTGAAGTAACCCTTTATTCTTATGCATACGAAGAAAACGATAATAACACTAGTTGAATCCACCAGAGCCATTAGACTATAGGGCCGTTGCCTATCCCCGGTTTACTTGGCGTAAGCAGATGGGAGTCCGCGACTTTACATGCACGGGACGCCAGTCCATCGCAGGTTAACTCCCCAGCAATGCTGGTAC
The DNA here is from genome assembly GCA_020152595.1 of Chiridota heheva. NCBI lineage: Eukaryota > Metazoa > Echinodermata > Holothuroidea > Apodida > Chiridotidae > Chiridota > Chiridota heheva. The sequence continues at coordinate 711,501 of JAIGNY010002177.1, forward strand.
TCATTTCACAGCTGAATGGACTGAAGTAAATAAAGTGCCTTGTGTCTTACTCAAGGACACAATGCAGCGCTCGTGACGGGAATCGATCCCGGTACTTTGCGAATACGACTCCTTATCCATGCACTGAGCCACTACATCACTTTTACAACACTAGCATGGCGTAAATAATTCTAAATCAATTTATATCCGTATACATAAATATATCATCAATTGTTGAACTTGTTAATATGAATATTAATACAATACCTATATGATTATTCTTGTCCAGATTATAGGCAAACTACTTTGTAGGAGTATATTCGTTGTTTAAGTCTTCTGGGCGCAGTTGATTTATATTTATAGCATTACACAGATTGGTACGCGGTCAAAGCTCACCATTATGGAACATGCGCAGTGAATGTTGTTTAACGAGTTTCCCCTCGTGATATCTGCATATGTCTATATTGTGCAAAATATTACACCTCAGAAATGTTTGGTTAAATACCATCCGAAAATTTCTGCGAATTTTACTTTTTTTTCCCCTTAGGTTTTGGTATAGCATGTTGCAAATTACTGGGATCACGTGATCATGAAACAATCAGCATTATTCCTTTTTGGGATATGTGAATTATTGATATGTCCAAAGTCTATACTTACAAAAAGTAGGCCCACAAATTTGGCTTATATTATTTTAATAGTTGGTTAACATTTTAATAAAGTTTAATCTGACCAGATAAAGCCAGGTATATAATATGATGTATATGTTGCCAACTCTTTATATACACAAATATAAAAGTTTGATCTGGTGCGTATCAAATTGAATCGTCTGGCAAGTGAAGGGAGCACCCCTGCTCCCCCTTCCGCCTCCCATTCTTATATCAAATACAAATCTGGCTTTTATTTGGCATTTATATTTGTTCCAGATATATTTTTATGTCGGGATTTATGTCTAGGTCATGCACGGGCTTTCTCCAATAAAATAACAGTAGCCCGCCACCCGTGGTTGAGTTGAGAAGAAGACAAGTATGAAACATCTTGAAGGGGTGAGAGTGATACCACTATGCACGTTTGTGGGCTTCCCTGGTTCTTCGTTATTTCCTTTTATTTGGCGTTTTAGGGTTGATAAATAGACACCTTGTGTACCCATGCGCCACCAATCCTCAGATGATCCTCACAACAGCCTCTTATTTATTTTACTATCTTCTTATTATTGCTGTCATTTTGCTGGAAGTAAATTGGGTTTGCCCGAAAGAGAGGGCCAAAACATGATTTCCTAAACAGTATGAGTGACATAGCCTTTGCGACTGCCGCCCACTTCCCGATTCAAAGTGTAACTGTTTCTTGAATCCAATTACAGGGACACACAATTAATTGGCTTGTCGGTGACACTAGACCGAAAACTGAGGGTGTATTTTTAGGGGTCCCCCAAAAATCAAATGCTTATCTAGCACGCAACGGTATGAATATTTATTGCAAGTAAAATTTGCCCTCATGTCGTGTGTGGGCTATGAAAGCATAACGTTTATCGATCTTTTGTGGATAATATATCTGTAAAATTGGCAAAAACGAGCGCCCTCACTTTTAGGTCTAGTTCTCCTTTATGTAAATATGTAAATATTTCGACCAATTGGAAACGTTGGATTGTGTGTATTGTTTTTATCTTCAAGTTAACGCGATAAATAAACGAAAAGGAAAGAGAATTTCCATTATTTTACTTCAAAAAAGCAACAAAAATTGGGTCACATTGGACAGCTTAATAAGGGTTACCCAGCCGCTGCATCGTCAAAGACCATACCATTTAAATTTGGAGTGCCCTTACCTTCCCCCTCCTTCCCCCTTCCGAAAAGGAAAGAGAATTTCCATTATTTTACTTCAAAAAAGCAACAAAAATTGGGTCACATTGGACAGCTTAATAAGGGTTACCCAGCCGCTGCATCGTCAAAGACCATACCATTTAAATTTGGAGTACCCTTACCTTCCCTCCCTCCTTCCCCACCCCCTTCCCCTCCCCCCCTCCCCGCACCCGAAACATAGTCCCCAACCCTTGGACTGCTGGATGGGCCCAAGTATATTAATTTCTAAATGCATTTTAACACAATGTTGAGATATTTTTTTAGGACAAAAGGGGAAAACAAAGAATAAACACACTTTAAGCAAATCACTCGGCTCAAGAAATTCCTAACAACAACGCGGATAAATCTGGCCATGCTTCTCTTGACGTCACAATCAGCGCTGCTTCCTGCCGCGTACGTTATGATTGTGTGCGTGATCGGTGCTTGGTCAACAGAATACCAATAGGAAAATTTATTGTTTAAATTGAGGCGAGCGATATTCTTGAATTCTTTCAACAAAATCATCATGAAGTTGGGACATTATTTTTAAGCAGCCTTTATTATTTTTCGTTAACATAAATTACCAGAAGACTATCTTTAGCAAAGTTTGTCAATGCAACTGTTTGCATGACATTTATTATTTAGGCTTGTGCCCCGAAGTTGTCAGACTGATTTAAATTAAAATCTTTCGGTATTTTTAGAGGATTAGATCAGTAGTCAAGCATTGGTCCATCTTTTATGAAAGAAGACTTTAAAAGAAACAAAATGGTGAAAAAAGAATCTTATTCGGATAAGGAGATATTCAAGTTCATATCTCTGTCTTATTTGTGTAGAAATGACTGGTGTAAAAAGTCTACTATGAAAAGTTGGCGTCTTTATCTTCACATACTTAACAATTGTTAATGTATTTTAAAGAAAGTTTATTTGATTTTTTTTCTATATAGTTAAATTACCTTTCCTCGAACTTTTGTCACGATTCAATTTTACTACTTTTTTTGACATATCCCATTGTTTTTAAGCCACAAAATCGCAGGACAAAATATGATAGAATACATAATGACTTTGAGGATTATGAGGCTATGACATCACAACTAGTCTGATTTTAGTCGTTTCTACACAAATGATTCCAAACTTTATTCTTAGATATCTCCTTTACAGAATACAATTTTTGAATGTTTTCTTCACTATTTTGTTTCTTTTGAAGTCCTCTTTCATATACGATAGACTTGCTTGACTCCTGAATTAACCCTCGAATACTATCCTACATTTTTCGTATGTTCTCAGTATGCAAAAGAAAGTTATCAAAGGCGGACGTGTGCTCAACTTACCTACCTCCCTATAAATCCACTCTTGCTTCGAAGGGATTAAGAATAACATTACACTAAAACATAAACTAAAATTATCGATTGAATAGGGTACGTACGCCTACCCACGTAAATTAAATTCAATCTTGTGTTGAGAAAATACTAAACCTTATAATCATTCATAGTTTAAAACTCTCTTAAATCTATAATGCAATTTTATGTTTGTTGGCAACAGCTGGGGCGCACATTATGTGTGTGAGTGAGTGTGGGGTGGGGATACGTATAACCTCTCTCTTTGAGACAATGGACCATGGGGGAAGGCAGAATCTAAACGTTTAAAAGGTCGGAGCCAAAGTGGTGAGAAGTTGCTGAGATTGGTTGCCATAGAAATTGTTAAACGATTCGTTGTTCTGTTGTGATCTTTGAATAAAACTGATTGGTCCATCAGAAGTGGGCTCTCAATTTTGACAAAATTTCGGCGGTTAAAAAGTGATATCACTTATCAAAATTTTCGAAATTTGAAAGATCATTCCGAGTCAATTAAGAGAGTCTAGAACAAAGGTTCACATAGGAGCTGTCACTAGTTTTTGTGCTTTATGAAAAACATTGATAATAATCAACCAGGTGCGGCGGATTTTTCACACTATTTGTATGGAGGGTGGGGAAGAGGGGTTGGGGGTTGGGGGAGTAATGATAAAGAATATATTGCTAAAGATTTAGCATGATGCATAATGCCTCAACTTGCGTTGAATGACTTGATTTATGTTTATATTTTCAATACACTTTCACCCGCAGGTGTGTAAACCTCTAGCGTCCCCAGGCTCACCGCCCTGTAAACAATGCTACATTTAACACACCAATTAAAATGTAACTGCAATTGTTAACACGTAATAATCTTCCATGCAAGATCACACTGTCGGGTATTGGGATACTCGCATAAACAGAACGCCACAACGAAAGACCAAACCTACTGAATCCATGAAGAACGAAAGGCGGAATGAGAACTTTACGAACTAAACTGTCTACAGCCTTGAAACTGAGAGAATAATCAATCGGACTGTTGGAAATAGACACACACACATGAAAGATACACCATGCACTTCCATATGTGAGATGTATATATATATATATATATATATATATACATATTTATATATATATATATATATATGTATATATATATATATATATATATATATATATATATATATATATATATATATATATATATATATATATATATATATATATATATATATATATATATATATATAAATATATATATATATATATATATATATATATATATATATATATATTTATATATAAATATAATATATATATATATATATATATATATATATATATATATATATATATATATATATATATATATATATATATATATAATTATACACACCTTCAAAGTGATGACACGCGCACAACCGATGACGTCCTCGGTTGTTTTTAGTTTTAAAAATGGCCGTTTTCAAAACTATTATGACTAAAACACTACTCTAGTTCAGTATTTTTGCATTTCGATACATGTCACTTGTTAGATAGGATAAGTTGAAAATACGAGTGTAACCTAATTTCTTAATACCGCCAGCCCATGTGTGTGTGTTGTGTATTGATCGGTCACCACTTATATAGGATTACGCCCACGTCATCAGTTGTAGGGTCTACACATGTATGAGAGAGAGAGAGTTGAACACACAATTACAATGACGGGGTCGTCGCCTGCGTATTCGGTTATGATAGTACAAATGCTATCACGAAACGCTTAATACGACCGGACGAGAACACAGGTACGACGTACGGACAGACATAACATCGACAACCAAGTCAATGTCCACGGCCTTTGATAACCAGTTGTGGTGCACTGGCGTGTCTACCCACCCCAGGATTGAACCCGGGGCCTCGTGGTCTGTAGACAGGTATGATAACCGCTACACCACAGTAGGTAGATACACATGTATGGGTGAGTGGTCACCACTTATATAGGATTATGGATACGTCACCAGTTGTAGGGTCTACACACGTATGGGTGAGGGTGGGTGTGTGTGTGTATGCGTGTGTGTGTGTGTGTGTGTGTGTGTGCATTTGCCCTGTATTTTGAGCATGAGCTTTTTCTAGAAGCCTTGCTCAGATGAAATGGTTAGGGGAGGGGATATAGAGTTACATAATTCATTCCTCAAAGGTTATTCCAGTAAAACTTGAATCTTTAAGGAATTGATTTTTCTGTTTTCGTGGGAAAGTGAGTCCAAATATTGCCTCAGATATGTTGCCCACCAACCAGCCTCCAACGCCCAACCCCCAACCACCCTCAACAAGATGCCATTTATAACATAGTTTTTTTTTGTTATCATCATGACCGTACAAGCTCACACCTTTCCTTCATCTTTTCATTTTCAAAAAAGGCATTTTTGTAATTTTTCGGAAAAGTGGGGAACGTGCTTCCTCCCATCTCCCGTTCACACACCTAAGGGATGGGTAGTCCACATGAACGCAGATACAAAGTGCATCACAAAGTGCATCACAAAGATGAATAAACACCAATCTATCAAATGAAATTTTCGTTTTTCAGATAAATACAAACAATCTTCCTTCATTTTAGACTATTTTCTAGCATCCAAAATCAGAAACGCATTTCAAATATGTTTCAAAATCAATGAACATTTTTAAACTTTTCAAGATTTTTACATCCAATTTCTAGACCCTTTATGTTCGCGCTTCGTGCGATGACTTTAATGATATAACGGAAAATGTATATAATTTTTGTATTTTTTAGGCACGGTCATTTTTCAACTTCCCGTGAAGTATAGGCCTATATCATTTTCATTTCTGTTCAAGTGCTAAAGCTTTTAAAAAAAATTGAACCCCCCCTCCCCACCTTACCCAATATAAAGAGGACAATGCAGTAATTGAAAAATAATCGCGATCATTTTAATCTAATAATCTAAAATAATCCCTATACATTTAATTGAAATACATGTAAACCCAACCAATCTATATAACTGAATCTAATTTGTAATTTTACTATTGAGGGCGGTTCAGGATTTCTGTGATGGGTTGGCTAACCTCCCAAACATTGATGTCTTGATATCATTCAGAAGCGGCGGAACCAGGGGACGAAAAAAGTGGGGCAAATGTGTTGTTTAGCCCCATCCCCAATATTTGCTTTTAATTTTTCTTAATCTTACAGAAAATATGTTAAAGAGAAAATTCCCGCATTATATTCAAAGAAATAACCATTTGTTGGATTTCATAAACCGCCAAAACATGTTGTTGCCCTGCCCAAGGCTATATACACAGCGGCAATATTCATCATAACTTAACAGTCACAAGTCAGAGGCAAGGTCCTATGAATGAAACCTGTTGCCAAATACAATATGTACGGACACATTCGACCGATCTCGATTAAAGAAGACACTTCAAAAATCAAATTGAAATAGTATGGATATCCGAATTTTTGTCAAGAAATCTCTTGCAAAAGAAAGTGAAGAGGTTGAGCCTTTGGGAGAAGCAGTGGCGGGGCTATGGGGGTATCCATAGATCACCCCCCCCCCCTCCCCACCTGCCCCCCTTCTAGAAATGTGTGTAAAGTGACATATTTTGTCCGATTTATAGGTTTTTGCCTCCCCCCATGAGAAACATTTGCCCCTCCCCCCACCATGACCAAAATCCTGGTGCCGCTACCCGGGAGAAGCGAATGTGAAAACAAGTGGGAAAAGATGGTGCCAGTGTCTCATGCGGGGTGTCTCATCGGAGGCAGAAAATCTAGTTCACGATCACGGTAAGAAGCATAATGCATGATTTATCATTTAGACATAATCATCAGTGGCGCCATGGGGGAACGTGCCCCCTCTATTTCCGACATGTCGAAAATTGTATTTTGTCCAAAATGGCTATTTTAGCCCTTTTGATATGGGGGTGGGGAGGTAGTCTGTATCATTGCAAAATTATATGCTGCTATACTAGATCGTTCGTAAACATCCTACTTTAGATTAAAAAGCCGTGTATTGCACATATTCACATAGTCTTCTGGGGTATCTAAAACTTGAAAATGCGAGGTTTCCATAGGGCTTCGCCCCAGAGGCTTCGCCCTAGGACTTCCACCGGGGCTTTGTTCCGCCTAAGGTGGTCCCTTGACCCCATACCAAAAATTTGTGTGCCCCCAATATCAAACCCACTGATAATCATGGACGTAGATCCTTGGGAAATGTGAGTATTCATACAACACTTCTTGGCGAACCTCTAACACGTAACGTGTTTCATACAATAAAATTGAAAGAAAAAAAGTTGGGGTCAAAATAGGACATAATCCTGCGCTTCTTAATTCAAAAGGATGAAAATGAACTTACGGATAGTGAGGTTTTTAAGACTGTACCCTTTTTTCATATCAATGTTACTTTTTGTTTTAAAGGTTGGCTTTTAGTAGATCGTTGAGACATATATCAATTCGATCTTTTGTTATCACGCCTAAATTGTTTATTTTAAAAGGGCCAACCCCCCCCCCCCCCTTCCCCCCTTGCCCCTTCCATTTAAACCTTAACTCCTTTTAGGTAATTCGGGGGCCCCTTATTATAGTCATTGTAAGGCTCCGGGGTCTTTTTCATACGGTGCCTCATCGGGACTCTTTGGGGCCTCTTATTATGTACTCATAAGGCCCCTTAATTGCCTTCTTGCTACTAGTACTTTATCGAGGCCAGGGCCTTTCGGGTCGAGGCCGGCGTTGCAGCCAGGGGCGTAACTTGACTTCGAGCCCAGGAGGGGGTGTAAGTCAAATTTTCCTTTGCCCTATTCATTAAAAAACGAAATACGTGTGTCTATACAATCACACAATATAGAACAGTTGGGAACAGATCACCCCCACTCCCCACCCACCACCGCTAATCCTGTCGCCAGGAATTTTACTGCGTGACACGGTGTGCCCATTTACGGGCCCTGGCGAGATCTATAGGGGTGAAGCCTTGGTTGGGATCCAGAGGACGAAGCCATGGGAGCTCCAAAGTAATGCATCAGCAGAGAAGAAGTTTATCTGCAAACTGGTTGGAGAGATTTTCTTGATTAATCTATTGTAAAAGAAGGAAAAGAGACGTTTTGCTTTACCTGTCCAAAGGCCGATGGACTTGTCTAGAAGACAGGGGTGTAGGCAGCTTTCGAAAAGTAGGGGCACGACCTTTTAGGGGGAACTACCAAAAGTCATATGCATATGTCTGCCCCCTGTCTGTAGATAATAAACTAAATTAAAAGGGGCACTTCATTTTTTGGAAGAGGCAATTTTCCAATAGGAACCCATTTCCCTGTAAATGGGACTGACAAAAGTTGCCAGTTTCCCACAATTTGATCAGTAATTAAGGGGCATTTAATTTTGAAAGAAGCACTTTTGTAATACTTTAATTTTTTTAAGTGTTTAAATTCCACCAGTTCTTGCACCTTTGACAGTAAATGAGGGGCACTTTTTAATTTCAGATGGGGCACTTTTGTCATTTTTCGCAAAAGTTGGGGCTACGTTCCCCCAGTGTCCCACGGCTCCAAACCTATGCTAGTAGGGGTTTAATCCTCCATTGGTTAACGTGTATTTCCAGGGTCCATTAAGATAAGTGTATTTTCTTGGGCACTCTGGGTGGTTAAATCTTCATTGGGCTCGCTGGGTGCTTGTGGTTTAATTCTCATTGGGCTCACTGGGTGATTGGGGTTTAATCCTCATTGTGCGCATTGGATATTTGGGGCCCTCATTAGGTGTACTTGGTGCTTCCATTGAGTTAACGTGTATTTCTATGGTCCATTGAGATAACGTGTATTTTCTTGGACACTCTGGGTGCTTGGGGTTTAATCTTAATTGGGCATTCTGAGTGTTTGGGGTTTAATCATCATTGGACGCACCGAGTGCTTGGATTTAATCCTCATTGGGCGCGCAGGGTACTTGGGGATTTAATCCTCATGTTCGCACTGGATGCTCTTGGGGTTTGATTTTCATTGGGCGCGCTAGGCTCTAGATGAAGTAAACAAGTTCAGATACCTTGGTGCAACAGTAAGCTTACAAGGTGGCGGCGAGGAAGATATCCAAAACAGTATATTTAAAACAAGAGTAGCATTTATGAAGTTGAATAAGATATGGAACTCATGTTCTAATGCTACAGGAGAATTTTGAGGATCAGATGGCCATATGTAATATTTACCGATGAAATACTGAGAACCATTAAACATGACAAAATCAGCACTGAAGTAAAAAGAAGAAGGTGGAGGTGGATTGTTTATGTGATGCGCATGAGCACTATTAAGCACTGTGTGACAGCTATGACGTGGAAATTAGAGAGGAGAAGGAAGGTTGGTCGCCCTAGAACGACCTGGAGAAGGGCAGTCGAGAAGGAGAGGAAAGTGATAGGATGGAGCTCGTGGACAGAAGCCAGACAAGCTGCAAAAAAAAAACCCAGAGTCCAGTGGAGAGAGTGCACTGCAGCCTTATGGGCCGGGAGGCCTAAAGAGACTATGTGGGGTGAAGTGCACTAGGTTCTTCCTTTGAGGTAATGTGTATTTCTATGGTCCATTGAGATAACATGTATTTTCTTGGGTACTTTGGGTGCTCGGGGTTTAATCAACATTGGGCAGTGGGCACTCTGAATGCTTGGGGCTGAATCATCATTGGGCGCACTGGGTGCTTGGGATCTAATCATCATGTTCGCACTGGGTTCTTGGGGTTTAATCCTCATGTTTGCATTGGGTGCTTGGAAAATATGTGTATCTATATGTTATCTATTAAATTAAAGTGGGTGTGATTTTTCGCATACACAAATTATCATAGGCCTACATTTGAAGGGCACTTGTTAACACGTAATGGTAAGGAGTCGGTTTTTGCATAACAATATACTTTCGTGCAAAATGATTAACCTGAGATTACAGCTTAAACAGGCGGTCTCGTCTTAAAACAAGTCGCGATGACGTCAGTAAGCACAGCGGCAGTTCTTACACACGTTATCAAAACTCGACTCGGGCCTATCCTATTACAGTCGTTCAGAGGAGCATTTATTAGGTAAGGTAGGCCTGCATGCGTACGTTTTATCGGGAACATTTATATAATAAACACACTTTATATGACACACTTTCCTAATCACCACACGAGGACTAATTACCACACGAGGACTAATTACCACACGAGGACTAATTACCACACGAGGACTAATCATCACACGAGGACTAATCATCACACGATGACTAATCATTACACGATGACTAATCATCACACGGTGACCAATCACCACACGGTGACCAATCACCAAACGATGACCAATCACAACACGATGACCAATCACCACGCGATGACTAATCACCACACGATGACTAATCACCACACGATGACTTATCACCACACGAGGACTAATTACCACAAGAGGACTAATCACCACACGAGGACGAATCACCACACGAGGACCAATCATCAGACGAGGACCAATCATCACACGAGGATTAATAATCGCACGAGGACTAATCATCACACGATGACTAATCACCACACGAGGATTAATCAGAACACGATGACCAATCACCACACAATGATAAATCACAACATGATGACCACTCACCACAAGATGACCAATCAGCACACGATGACCAATCAGCACACGAGGACCAATCACCACACGATGACTAATCACCACACGAGGACTAATCACCACACGAGGACTAATCACCACACGAGGACTAATCACCACATGATGACCAATCTTCACATGATGACCAATCACCACATGATGACCAATCACCACATGATGACCAATCACCACATGATGACCAATCACCACATGATGACCAATCACCACATGATGACCAATCGCCACATGATGACCAATCGCCACATGATGACCAATCGCCACATGATGACCAATCGCCACATGATGACCAATCGCCACATGATGACCAATTGCCACATGATGACCCATCGTCACATGATGACCAATCATCACATGATGACCAATCATCACATGAGGACCAATCATCACATGATGACCAATCATCACATGAAGACCAATCATCACATGACGACCAATCATCACATGATGACCAATCATTACATGATGACCAAGCATCACATAAGGACCAATCATCACATGATGACCAATCATCACCTGATGACCAATCATCACATGATGACCAATCATCACATGATGACCAATCATCACAGAATGACCAATCACCACACGATGACCAATCACCACACGATGACCAATCACCACACGATGACCAATCACCACACGATGACCAAACATCACATGATGACCAATCACCACACGATGACTAATCACCACACGATGACCAATCACCAAACGATGACCAATCACTACACGATGACCAATCACCACACGATAAGTAATCATCACACGAGGACTAATCACCACACGATGACTAATCACCACACGAGGATTAATTATAACACGATGACCAATCACCACACGATGACCAATCACAACATGATGACCACTCACCACACGATGACCAATTACCACACGATGACCAATCAGCACACGAGGACCAATCACCACACGATGACTAATCACCACACGAGGACTAATCACCACACAAGGACCAATCACCACACTAGGACTAATCACCACACGAGGACTAAACGTCACACGAGGACTAATCATCACACCATGACCAATCATTACATGATGACCAAGCATCACATGAGGATCAATCATCACATGATGACCAATCATCACCTGATGACCAATCATCACATAATGACCAATCATCACATGATGACCAATCATCACACGAGGACCAATCACCACACGATGACTAATCACCACACGAGGACTAATCACCACACGATGACCAATCAGCACACGAGGACCAATCACCACACGGTGACTAATCACCACACGAGGACTAATCACCACACAAGGACTAATCACCACACTAGGACTAATCACCACACGAGGACTAAACGTCACACGAGGACTAATCATCACACCATGACCAATCATCACATGATGACCAAGCATCATATGAGGATCAATCATCACATGATGACCAATCATCACCTGATGACCAATCATCACATGATGACCAATCATCACATGATGACCAATCATCACAGAATGACCAATTATCACATGATGACCAATCATCACATGATGACCAATCATCACAGAATGACCAATCACCACACGATGACCAATCACCACACGATGACCAATCACCACATGATGACCAAACACCACATGATAAACAATCACCACACGATGACTAATCACCACACGCTGACCAATCACCAAACGATGACCAATCACTACACGATGACCAATCACCACACGATAAGTAATCATCACACGAGGACTAATCACCACACGAGGACTAATCACCACACGAGGATTAATCAGAACACGATGACCAATCACCACACAATGATAAATCACATCATGATGACCACTCACCACAAGATGACCAATCAGCACACGATGACCAATCAGCACACGAGGACCAATCACCACACGATGACTAATCACCACACGAGGACTAATCACCACACGAGGACTAATCACCACACGAGGACTAAACATCACACGAGGACTAATCATCATACGAGGACTAATCATCACATGATGACCAATCATCACATGATGACCAATCACAACACGATAGCCAATCACCACACGATGACCAATCACCACACGATGACCAATCACCACACGATGACCAATCACCACACGATGACCAATCACCACACAATGACCAATCACCACACGAGGACTAATCACCACACGAGGACTAATCATCACACGAGGACTAATCATCACACGATGACTAATCATCACACCAGGACTAATCATCACACGATAAATAATAATCACAAGATGCCTAATTATTACATGATGACTAATCATTACATGATGACTAATCATCACATGATAACTAATCATCACATGATGACTAATCATCACATGATGACTAATCATCACATGATGACTAATCACCTCATGATGACCAATCACCACACGATGACCAATCACCACACGATGACCAATCACCACATGATGACCAATCGCCACATGATGACCAATCGCCACATGATGACCAATCACCACATGATGACCAAGCACCACATGATGACCAATCACCACATGATGACCAATCGCCACATGATGACTAATCATCACATGATGACCAATCATCACATGATGACCAGTCATCACATGATGACCAATCTGGGAAAGAGTGCAAATAGAAGGGTGGGATGTTTTAGGATGAGATCTGTCAAGACTAAGTTGTCAAAACTAAGTTGAAACTTTCCAATGGAATGTGCGGAACAACGAAAACGAAAAGGTGTAAATCACAGAAAAGCGGTGTATCGCAAATTTATAGAGAATCTGAGTCTTTCATATAATTATGGTTTTTTCCCTTTTGATGTTGTTATTCTGATTTAGGCCTTAAGGCGAAAATTATGCGATGAAAGGTGAGAACATTTTAAACGGATTTTCCCTCGTATTTTAGGATTTTTAATTTAATTCTCAACATAACATTTAAATATTTGTTCAACTTCTTTTATAAAAACTATTAATAAACATAACAAATCATTATTTCGCCGATTATGTATCATATAGTCAGTGGGTCCGGATCCCCCCTCCCCCCCCCCCCCTCTCTTTTTTCACACACACACACACACTTTTTCAAACGGAAATTTGTTATTTGTTATTCGTTATTTTACGGTTTTATAGCCTATTTTCTTCCCAAAATAGAGGAAAAGTAATTGAAGATTGAAGAAAAATGTAACCGGGACATTTTTGGGGTTCTCCCCACCCCCTTTGAGAGGGCACCCTTCGTACGCCCCTAGTTTAGACATGATACTCTGCAACCAATATATCAAGATGATGTCCATAGATCCAGTGCTGGTAAACCTATTCAGAATCATTCGCCTAATTAAAATTTTCACTATAGTCTGCTAGTGGTAATTAAGTTCATGATTATAATTGCACTTAAATTTATGAAGTAGTTAATAAATGGCTTAAAGGAAAGGTATCGTCTCATAAATACATTTAGAAGTGAACGCCGCCGTGCTGGTAACGTCACTTCCGGTTTTCAATTTTCCCCTTTTGATCTTGTTGATAGTGAAAAATCCGTTATCGATCACACATCCGCCAGACCGAACATAGGGGCCTTGAAATGGCAACCATAAGAGTCATTAGTGTAATATGCTGCATCGGAAAACCCCAAAATCTTTGCATTTTCATTCTGATTGAAAAACTCTTGTATCCCTGGTCATAAAACTCTTAAAGATGGCAAGATACATTCGTTATCAAACCACACTCTGCAAAAAATATTCAAAAAGTTACCTCCTTGGGTGCAAAATCGAGGGAAAATTTGAAACACTTTTTGAGGCCTTCAAAATGAAATCCCAGTCGTTTTATTACCAAAATCAAGTTATATCAAACTAATTAATTACATTTGATCATGAACAAATCTCAAATTTGGGATGAAAACACCTTTCCACAAATATACTGACTGTCAATTATTTAGTCAATTTTTAATTAGTTATGTCAACGAATATCACAGAGACTGCAATCAAATGGCTTTTTTAGACTTTAAATTACGCCAGACTTTTTTTAGACTTTAAATTACGCCAGAGCACCAGCAGTTTCCGAATTATGACAAATTAAAGTGTGAATGATGTGTAATGTATTCATCAATTGTGATGTATGAACTCAAAATAGTGTACCTACAGGGGCATATGTATGGGGGTGGGGACAGTACTTATACTGTCCTCCATCTCCGAAAATGGACATGCTGAGTACATCACACTATACAATTTATTAATGGAAATGATCTTACGATTCATTTGTTATAATCTCTAAAAATATCCCCCCAGTCAAAATTTAGGGGGGCTGAAGTATGCTTTAGCCCCCACTTCTCATAAACAAAAAACCCTTATAAGACTTATTTCTACCCACTTTAAATAAAATAACTTTATAGGATATTGTCATATGTTCTAATTTCTTCGATTAGGTTGAGAAAAAAAGGTAATACAATTTCGATGGAGACTTTATTACTTCTTAGCACCCACATAATCATTTTGATCTGATCGAAACTGTATTAAACATAACATTTGTGTGCTACCGCAGACTCTGAGTGCGGGCAGCATCATTTTTTCCCCCAGGAGAGTTTAGGGCAATTTGCGTTTATTCCGTTAAAAATTAGTGATTTAGAAGGATTTTCACTTGTTCATTCTTCTTTGGAAAAAAAGAGAAAAAATGCCCAAAGCGCCAAACATGCCCAAGAAACCATGCCAAAAACGAGGCTTCTGGGTGGGTGGGGATGGGGGTCGAGATCCTTGGAGAAACAAAGCTTCAGCCCCCCAAGAACACAATTGTTCCTACGCCACTGTATTGAAAGGTATATGGACAGATAAAGACAACATTAGCTAACTTGATTTAAAACCCACTAAAAACATGAAGTAGGTCTCAGCGAAAAAATATCAAAATCGTTTAAACATTTGCCATTTTATAGCTGTGTGAAGATTTTTGTGCAAATATGGACAAATACGTATATTTCTGTGTTACTCTTGTGTTGTATGAACAGGAGTTACTATTTTCTTATGTAAATCTATTTCATCTTAACCCTCTGACATTTCTCTTTGAAAAAGGGACGATAATTCTAATGAAGAGGATTTGATCTTTGAAATATGTGAAATGGCTTGGGTAGTAGATGGGATGGTATGTCGGTCATAGATGTGATGACATATGGATACAACTCAAGATGGACTGTATTCGACTAAGGATGGCTTTGTGTATACGAAATAGGGTAAGATCAAATGTGGGACATAGGGTAGGTAGAACGGCATATAAGACATATAATGTGGATGCAGGATACACCACATTGGACACAAGATGGGATGGAGGATTGGGTGGCATATAGGGTTCATAAGATGGAAAGGCACGGGGGTGGGACGTCATATGAGATGTTGATTAAGAGAAAGGTGAAAAGTGGAATTACGTAGGCCTCTGAAAATTTTGGAATATGGGACATCAAGTGGGCTAGTTGCTCTCTGTTGCGCGCGCTGCTCTCTGTTGCGCGCGCTGCTCTCTCTTCTGTTGGTTGCGCTGCTCTCTGTTCTTGGCGCTGCTCTCTGTTGCTGCTCTCTGTTGCGCGCTGCTCTCTGGCGCTGCTCTCTGTTCTTGCGCGCTGCTCTCTGCTTCTCTGGCTGCTGCTGCTCTCTGTTGCGCGCTGCTCTCTGTTCGCGCTGCTCTCTGTTCGCGCTGCGCGCTGCTGCTCTTTCGTGGCGCTGCTCTCTGTTGCGCTGCTGGCTGCTGCTCTCTGTTGCGCTGCTCCTCTGTTGCGCTGCTCTCTGTTTGCGCTGCTGCGCTGCTCTCTCTGCTCTCTATTCTTGGCGCTGCTCTCTGTTGCGGCGCTGCTCTCTGTTCTTGTGGCGCTGCTCTCTGTTCGCGCGCTGCTCTCTGTTGCGCTGCTGCTGCTGCTCTGTTGTAGCGCTGCTCTCTGTTCGCGGCGGCGCTGCTCTCTGTTGCGCTGGCGCTGCTCTCTGTTGCGCGCTGCTCTCTGTTGCGCTGCTGCTCTCTGTTCTTGCGGCTGCTCTCTGTTGCGGCGCTGCTCTCTGTTGTTGGCGCTGCTCTCTGTTCTGCGCGCTGCTCTCTGTTCTTGCGCTGCTCTCTGTTGCGCTGCTCTCTGCAGCGCGCTGCTCTCTGTTCTGGCGGCGCTGCTGCGCGCTGCTCTCTATTCGTAGCGCTGCTCTCTGTTCAGCTGCTCTCTGTTGCGCGCTGCTCTCTGCCGCGCTGCTCTCTGTTGCGCGCTGCTCTCTGTTGGCTGGCGCTGCTCTCTGTTGCGCGCTGCTCTCTGTTGGCGCTGCTCTGTTCTTGTAGCTGCTGCTCTCTGTTGCGCGCTGCTCTCTGTTCTTGTGCTGCTGTAGCGCTGCTCTCTGTTCTGCGCGCTGCTCTCTATTCTTGTGTAGCTGCTCTCTGTTCGGCTGCTCTCTGTTCTGTGGCGCTGCTCTCTATTCTTGTAGCGCTGCTCTCTGTTGTTCGCGCGCTGCTCTCTATTCTGTGCGCTGCTCTCTGTTGCGCTGCTCTCTGTTGCGGCGCTGCTCTCTGTTCTTGTAGCGCTGCTCTCTGTTGCGCTGCTCTCTGTTCTGTGGCGCTGCTCTCTGTTGCGGCGCTGCTCTCTTGTGGCGCTGCTCTCTGTTCTTGTGGCGCTGCTCTCTGTTCTTGCGCTGCTCTCTGTTCTTGTGCGCTGCTCTCTGTTGCGCTGCTCTCTGTTAGCGCTGCTCTCTGCGCTGCTCTCTGTTCTTGCGCGCTGCTCTCTGTTCTTGCGCTGCTCTCTGTTCTGGCTGCTCTCTGTTGGCTGTTGCGCTGCTCTCTGTTGCTCTCTGTTCTTGTGGCGCTGCTCTCTGTTGTGGCGCTGCTCTCTGTTGCGCTGCTGCTCTGTTGCGCGCGCTGCTCTCTGTTCGCGGCGCTGCTCTCTGTTGCGCGCTGCTCTCTGTTGCGGCTGCTCTCTGTTCGCTGCGCTGCTCTCTGTTCGTGGCGCTGGCGCTGCTCTCTGTTGCGGCTGCTGCTCTCTGTTGCGCTGCTGCTCTCTGTCTCTGCGCTGCTCTGTTGCGCGCTGCTCTCTGTTGGGCGCTGCTCTCTGTGGCGCGCTGCTCTGTTCGCGCGCTGCTCTCTGTTGCGCGGCTGCTCTCTGTTCGCGCGCTGCTGCTCTGCGCGCTCTGTTGCGCGGCGCTGCTCTCTGCGCGGCGCTCTCTGTTGCGCGCTGCTGTTTCTGTTGCGCTGCTCTCTGTTGCGCTGCTCTCTTTCGCGCTGCTCTCTGTTCTGTTGCGCTGCTCTCTGTTCTGTTGCGCTGCTCTCTGTTCTTGTGGCGCTGCTCTCTGTTGCGCTGCTCTCTGTTCGCGCGCTGCTCTGTTCTGTCGCTGCTCTCTGTTTTTCGTTGCGCTGCGCTGCTCTCTGTTGCGCTGCTCTCTGTTGCGCCGCTGCTCTCTGTTGCGCGCTGCTCTCTGTTTCTGTTGCCGCTGCTCTCTGTTGCGCGCTGTCTCTGTTGCAAGTTGCAAGTTGCAAGTTGCAAGTTGCAAGTTGCAAGTTGCAAGTTGCAAGTTGCAACTGCTAAAGTTGCAACAAAAGTTGCAACTTTTGCAAAAGTTGCAAAAGTTGCAACTTTAAAACTGCAAGTTGCAACTTTAAATTTGCAAGTTGCAACTTTAAATTTGCAAGTTGCAACTTTAAAGTTGCAACTTTTGCAACTTGCAAAAGTTGCAACTTGCAAGTTGCAAAAGTTGCAAAAGTTGCAAAGTTGCAAAAGTTGCAACTTGCAAGTTGCAACTTTAAAGTTGCAAGTTGCAACTTTAAAGTTGCAACTTTAAAGTTGCAACTTGCAACTTTAAATTTGCAAGTTGGCAAGTTGCAAGTTGCAAGTTGCAACTCTAAAGTTGCAAGTTGCAACTTAAAAGTTGCAAATTGCAACTTAAAACTTGCAAGTTGCAATTTAAAAGTTGCAACTTTTAGGTTGCAACTTTTAGGTTGCAACTTTTGCAACTTAAAAGAAGTTGTAACTCTAAACAAAGTTGCAAATTTTTCAGCTTATAAGTTGTTTAGCCTATAAGTTGCAGCTTAGTTCTGCAGCTTATAAGTTGCAGCTTATAAGTTGCAGCTTATAAGTTGTAACTTATAAGTTGCAGTTTAAAACTTACAGCTTCCAAGTTGTAACTCAAAAGTTACAACTGATAAGTTACAACTAATAAGTTACAACTTTTAAGTAACAATCTACAACTTATAATTTTTATCTAAAAACGCCCACACTCGGCGGTTACAATTTACAAGTAAGTTAAAATTTACAACTTAAAAGTTAAACTTAAAAGTTAGAATTTAAAAGTACAACTATAAAAGAGATAATACCACAGATCACAAATATGCATTTTGATGAGATTTGTAAACGCTGTTAAATGGATAATTTGTTATTTCATTACAGTCGTTTTCTTACTTTTTGAGTTTCTAAAAGATATTAAAAGCCATGAAAGTAACAAAATCTTTCATCAAAATCGGTAAACATTGACAATTTAACAGCGTTTTTAGAATTCAATCATCAATATGAAATCATAATTCCTTGGAGTTGTGCGGCAAATTATAATTTGAGTCGGTCCTTCTTAAATACTTTGAATGGGAGAAGCTGGCTACAATGAACTAAAATAACATGAAAAACTTTGGTATTCATTAGAAAATTTCAAACTTTCAGGATCTAAAGCTCTTTTAAAATCTACCTGTCCATAAACATTCAAATAAGCTTAGCACATTAGAGACAAACCATGCTATTACAAAAACCACCCCAAATACATTCCTACCCACATGATATCCCACCCTGTCTCATATGTAATCTGAACATCCACCCCACCAATGATCTACATGCCACACACCAATGATCCACATGCCATCCCTATGATCCAATGATGATCCACATGCCACCCCACCAATGATTCACATGCCACCCAACCTATGATCTACATGTCACCCAACCTATGATCCACATGTCATACAACCTATGATCTACATGCCACACACCAATGATCCACATGCCATCCCACCAATGATACACATGCCACCCCACCATTGCCACATACCACCCCACCAATGATCTACATGCCACCCACCAATAATCCACATGCCACCCAACCTATGATCCATATGCCATCCCAGCTGTGATCCACATGCCACCCCACCAATGATTCACATGCCACCCAACCTATGATCTACATGTCACCCAACCTATGATCCACATGTCATACAACCTATAATTCACATGCCACCCCACCTATGATCCACATGACACCCAACCTATGATCCACATGCCACCCAACCTATGATCCACATGTCATCCAACCTATGATCCACATGAAACCCAACCTATGATCCACATGCCACCCAACCTATGATCCACATGCCACCCAACCTATGATCCACATGCCATCCCACCAATGATACACATGCCACCCCACCATTGCCACATACCACCCCACCAATGATCTACATGCCACCCACCAATGATCCACATGCCACCCAACCTATGATCCACATGCCACCCAACCTATGATCTACATGTCACCCAACCTATGATCCACATGTCATACAACCTATAATTCACATGCCACCCCACCAATAATCCACATGCCACCCCACCTATGATCCACATGACACCCAACCTATGATCCACATGCCACCCAACCTATGATCCACATGCCACTCAACCTATGATCCATATGCCATCCCAGCTGTGATTCACATGCCACTCCACCTATGATCCACATGCCACCCCACATTACCACATGCCACCTCACCAATAATCCACATGCCACCCAACCTATGATTCACATGCCACCCGACTAATGATTCGCATGCCACCCCACCTATGATCCACATATCATCCCATCTATGACCGACATGTCATTGCACTTTATATTTCATATGATTGAACCATATGCAAATTTTCAACAGCAAAAATGCTAATGATATATACTATGAATAATAACATGTTGGAGCTACATTTTATCAGGATTTGTTATGGAACAAATCCCTGGTTTAAAGGTACATGGAAGTGTTATATCCACTACAAAGATCCATTCGGAAGTTTCCGAAATTTGGCTAATTAAAATATATGCAAAAGTTTTGATGTAAATAAGAAAACACCTGAATATCTTTATAAAGGAAGCAAGTTATGCATTTAAAATCTCTCGTAAATGTCAGTCACTGAAAATCAGACTGAACAGAATACTCTTTATATTATCAAAAGCCCCGTAGTTTCCGAGATTTGGCTAATTGAAATATATGCAAAAGTTTTGATGTATATAAGAAAAGAGCTGAATATCTGTAAAGTTATGCTTTTAAGATCTCTCGTAAATGTCAGTCACTGAAAATCAGACTGTTTTCTCCTGTTCAATTTTAATGAAGAGTTATGATGGAGATTCTTAACGTTGCTAGAGGATTGAAAAACAAAATGTATATAAATTTGCATAATCTAGCATAATAAAGCCTAAAAAATTCAAAATGCAGCAGTAAAATGGTCAATTTTTTAAACAATTATATTACATTTTTGATATTTTCATGATTTATGTTGTTGTTAAAAACCTATCCATACAGTCGAGTCCGGCAGCATGCCTATTAATAGGAACATTTACAACATACGAGAACATTAAAGGCATGCAGCCATATTGTTTAGATGTTGCGATAATATGTCATAGTTTCTAATTTATGTACTTGAAATATTAACTAGAACGTTAAATACTGTCATGGTTTGCAAGCCCATGCAAATTGACACCCATATCATATGATCCGGCCAATTATAAAAAAAGGCATCTCACACTTAAGTCCAACATGGCATCCTATGTCCAACATGGCATCCCACCCCATGTCCCACATGGCATCCCACACCATGTCCCACATGGCATCCCACCCCATGTCCCACATGGCATCCCACTCCATGTCCCACATGGCATCCATGTTCCACATGGTATCCCACTCCATGTCCCACCCCATGACGACATCCCATCCATGTCCCACATGGCATTCCATCATATGTCTCACATGGCATCCCACTCCATGTCCACATGCCCATGTACATGGCATCCCACCCCATGTCCCACATCCCACATGGCATCACCCCCATGTCCCCCATGACATCCCATGTCCCACATGGCATTCCATCATATGTCTCACAGGGCATCCCATCCTATGACCTACATGGCATCCCACCATATGTCCCACATGGCATCCCACCCCATGTCCCACATGGCATCCTACCCAATGTTCCACACGACATCCCATCCCATGTCCCACATGGCATTCCACCATATCTCCCACATGGCATCCCCACCCCATGTCCCACATGGCATTCCACCATATCTCCCACATATCATCCCACTCCTTGTTCCACATGATATCCCATGTCCCACATGGCATTCCATCATATGTCCCACAGGGCATTCCACCATATCTCCCACATGGCATTCCACCACACAGTGACTCACATGGCATATTCCACCATATGTCCCACATGGCATTCCACCATATGTCCCACATGGCATCCCATGCTATGACCCACATGGATCCTATCCTACATGTGTGTCCCACATTAATCCAACCATATGTACCACATGACATCCCTCCCTATGTCCCACATGGCATCCCTCCCTGTGTCCTGCATCACTGGCTTCCCACCTGATGTTCCACATGGCATCCCACCATATGTTCCACATGGTATCCCTCCCAATGTCCCAATGACATCCTACTTTATGTACCACATGGCATCACATCCCATGTTCCCATGGCCTCCCACCTTATGTCCCAAATAGTCTCCTACCCTATGTCACACATGGCATCCTACCTTATGTCACACATGGCATCCTACCTTGTGTCACACATGGTATCAAAATCTATGTCACACTCTGTGTTACTCGTGGTATCCCACCATGTCCCACATGGCATTCTACCCTGTTCCACATGGCATTCCACCCCATGTCCCACATGGCATTCCACCCCATGTCCCACATGGCATCCCATAGGCTCCATAACAAGTCTCATCCTACTGTAGCTATCACAGTCACTGATTGAGCATACTATGTATGAAAGTGTCAGTTCATATAATAACTTATATGCAAATGACTTGTTGAAATGGGATGGGACGCCATGTCCTACATGACATCCCATATCATCCCATGTCCCACATGACATTCCATCCCATGGCAATCCACCCTATGTCCTGCATGGCATTCCACCATGTTCCACATGGCATCCCACCCCATGTCCCATATGGTATCCCACCCCATGTCCCACATGGCATCCCACATGTCATTCCACCCTATGTCTCACATGACGTCCCATAAGCTCCATAAGAAGTCTCATCCTAGATATCAGTCCCTGATTGAGCATACTATGTATTAAAGTGTCAGTTCATATAATAAGTTATATGCAAATGAGTTGTTGAATAAGAAAAAAAAGGGGAGTCAAATAATTATGCCTGATATAGCCCTTGGTGTATACAACATGGTAAACATTATATCATATGTCCCTCATGGCCCCCATCCGTGTCCCACATGGCATCCCTCCCTATGTTTATATGCAATCACATCCTGTCGCATGCCTGATATAACTGTTTGGTGCCCAAATATTTTGAAGAATGTTAAGGATTTCAAATCTCAAGTGCTACAAGAGAGACTTTGAAATCTCTAAAGAATATTGGAAAATTATATCATTTTACAGTTATCTTCTAAGAAAATATCAAATGTTTTGTAGACTTTTTAAGGAACTAGTCTTTAATCCTATCTTAAGTACTTCTGAAAAACTTTAACATTTTGTAAGGAGATTCTGAGGAATTCTCAAAAAACTTTAACATTTCTGAGGAAATCTCAGGACAAATCTGTGGACGGCCGGACGGCCGGACGGACGTAATCGCCATTACATAGGTTCGCATAAATGCTTCGCATGCAAACCAAAAATCGTCGTGCTGAAAAACATTTACATTTTCAAAATGGCTGCTTTGGGCCAAAAAGCCTAGCTTTATTGTCTATCATTTATAATATTTCGAAAACGGTGTGGTGATTATATCAAATGGGAGTGGAAAAGTTTTAGCCATGACAGCCATAACAGTAATGAAGGTATTTTCATGAGCTTTCCCCAAGTTTCCCCAAGCAAAGATATTTTTCCCAAACGTATTTAAAATTTAAAATTTGTAATAAGGCATAAGGATAGCAAAGGATCATGGGAAATATTACAAAATGGCGGCTTTCATGTAGTAAAATGTTTCCATTTATAGGGAAATTTATGTTCCCATTAATTGGCATACTGCCGGACTGCCATAGATCAATACTTGTTTTTGTTTTTTGACAGGTAGAGGCCTATACCGAAACAGTCAGGGAGTAATTCTAAATTCAAGGATTTTTAAACTTCAATTCATTATATTTATTGTATGGACGCCGCTATGTTCCCATAAAGCATCCAGTATACTTCCCGTATACTTTTGCTGTGTGCATAAACGAGCTTTGAGGGATTGCAGAAAATGTTACAGGTTTTGACAACAAAAGAAATATGGATATTTTTAAACTATGATACAAAACACCATGGGTTGAAGACAGGGGCTTGAAAGGGTCACCTCTCAGGCGACTCAAAAAAAAAAAACCCTGCTGACAAGTGGAAAAATTGCAATGGTAAATCAAGTTTGCATCCAAAGTAATCGGAAAACTCCATTCAATTTTTTTAAATTTCCTTCATTTTCAAAAAAAATTCTTCCTTTGTGGGACCTTTCTTCAGTTTCGTTCAATTATGGATAATTATCAAGATTTTCGTAAGTTTTCGGAAAATGTTGACCAATTTTCGGGAACTTTCACCAAATTATCCAATAATTTTACAACATTTGTGCAATTTTATGTTCATTCTTCCCCCCTCCTTTCCCTTTACACCTCTGGTTCAAGACATATCCAATGATTTTAAAGCCACAAAATCGAAGGACAAACTATGATAAGAATACATAAAGAATTTGAGGAATCTGAGGCTGCGATGTCACAACTAGTCAGATTTCAGTCTTTTTTATATAAATGATACCAAACTTTAAACTTAAATATCTCCTTAACGGAATAAAAGTTTTAAATGCTTTCTTCACCATTTTGTTTATTTTGTTGTCATTTTTCATTTAAGATGAATTTGATAGTCCAATGAACAGATGAACTAATCCTTTATATTACCAAAAGTATAGCATATGGTATAAAATGATAAAAATTAATTGTTTTTAATTGCATAGAGAACAAAAATGAGCGCCATAATATCAATGCAATCCTTGCTTCTACAGCAGGCACCTAGTTCTTCAGAAGGGTGATCCACACTGCCCCTTATTGCCTCCACACTGCCCCTTTTCTCTATACTTTACATTCTGTTCAAAAAAATATACTTTTGAGAACTATTTTGGGTTCTCTTTATGTTGATTACAGTTTCCCAATATAAGATGCTGAGTCACAACTTTTTCTATTAATTACTCCCTTATTTATATTTGGGCCCTCAAACCTTCCCCCAAAGTAAACCTTCCCCCAAAGTGCCCTTGATGCCGCATTGTTCGATGACGACATCTTGCCCCTTTCTGGATCAAGCTATAGGGGTTTGTATTCCTAATCAAGGAATACTTAGTTATGTATAAAATCAAAGAACCCCCGGACTTCTAAAGTACTTAAAGGTATTTGGACGCGTAGA
Organism: Chiridota heheva; assembly: GCA_020152595.1. Taxonomy (NCBI): domain Eukaryota; kingdom Metazoa; phylum Echinodermata; class Holothuroidea; order Apodida; family Chiridotidae; genus Chiridota; species Chiridota heheva. The sequence continues at coordinate 736,836 of JAIGNY010002177.1, forward strand.
GGTAACATTAGCTCAATTACTTGAAGGTATATGAATGTGTGAAGCAACATTAGCTTAATTACTTAAAGGTATATGGACGTGTAAGACCAACATTAGCTCAATTACTTAAAGGTATATGGACATGTAGAGGCAACATTAACTCAATTACCTAAAAGTATATGAACGTGTAGAGGCAGCATAAGCTCAATTACTTAAAGGTATATGGACGTGTAAGACCAATATCAGCTCAATTACTTAAAGGTATATGGATGTGTAGAGGCAACATTAGCTCAATAACTTAAAGGTATATGGACGTGTAGAGGCAACATTAGCTCAATTGCTTAAAGGTATATGGACGTGTAAAGGCAACATTAGATCAAATACTTTAGGGTATACCTGTAGAGGCAACATTAGGTCAATTACTTAAAGGTACATAGACCTGTAAAGGCAACATTATACCAATTACTTAAAGTTTAATGGATCTCTACTAGAGGCAACATTAGATCAATTACTTAAAGGTATATGGACGTGTAGAGGCAACATTAGCTCAATTACTTAAAGGAATATGGACGTGTAGCTAGGCAACATTAGATCAAATACTTAAAGGTATATGGATGTGTAGAGGTAACATTAATTTTATTCCTTAAAGGTATATAAACGTGTAGAGGCAACATTAGATCAATTACTTACAGGTATATGGACGTGTAGAGGCAACATTAGCTTAATTACTTAAAGTAATATGGACGTTTAGCTAGGCAACATTAGATCAAATACTTAAAGGTATATGAACGTGTAGAGGCAACATTAGCTCAATTACTTAAAGGTATATGGACGTGTAAGACCAACATTAGCTCAATTACTTAAAGGTATATGGACGTGTAGAGGCAACATTAGCTCAATTACTTCAAGGTAGATAGAAGTGTAGAGGCAACATTAGATCAATTACTTAAAGGTATATGGACGTGTAGAGGCAACATTAGCTCAATTACTTAAAGGTATATGGACGTATAGAGGCAACATTAGATCAATTACTTACAGGTATATAGACCTGTAGAGGCAACATTAGCTTAATAACTTAAAGGTATATGGACGTGTAGAGGCAACATTAGCTCAATTACACAAAGGTTTATGAACGTATAGAGGCAACATTAGATCAATTACTGAAAGGTATATGGACGTGTAAGACCAATATCAGCTCAATTACTTAAAGGTATATGGACGTGTAGCTAGGCAACATTAGATCAATTACTTAAAGGTATACCTGTAGAGGCAACATTAGATCAATTACTTAAAAGTATATAGACCTGTAAAGGCAACATTATATCAATTACTTAAAGGTATATGGACGTGTAGAGGTAACATTAACTTAATTACTTAAAGGTATATGAACGTGTAGAGGCAACATTAGATCAATTACCTAAAGTTATATGGACGTGTAGAGGCAACATTAGATCGATTA
>JAIGNY010002172.1:0-73113 GCA_020152595.1 Chiridota heheva
TGTTTGAATAAGTTGTTTTTGGTATAAAATTATTAAGAAAAGAAGACAAAAAACAATTTTTTTTGACATTTATTCACTTAAATTTTCTTTCAAAAATCCGGGAAAGATAGGTTTCTTTCTCAAGTTTTTATCATTCTCGGAATTCCAAGTTGTAGTTTATAATATGAATCCTTATGTTGTCGGGATTGTGCAATACTGGGATTGGGATACCAGAACTTACTACCAGCATCCTGCACAACACTATCAATTGCGTCAGCAATTGCGGGAAAAGAAAGGTTTTTGATACTTACAAAATATTTGTTGCGAGGGACTTTACTCTTAGAATATGTTTTATGAACAGAAAACAATATATTTCAAGATGGCGATGCTAAACATGATGTTAAACATCAACAAACCAACCAACCATGTTGATGCTATATGTTTGAGAAAAACACTGTTCCACAGAACAGTGATATTTGAAAATTCACTGTTCCTGCTTAAAAAGCACTCTTAGCAGAACAGCAGGAATTTCAACCTCTGCTATATCAAAAATTTTAATACACATTTACATATTGATGCCTGAAATTCAACACGCTATAAAACGGTTCCTTTTATAGCAATTTTCATTTATTTTTTCGCTACTTCAATGCTTATTTATAGACTGTAATGTAATTTAACTGGCATTGCAAATATCCGTGCACAGATCATTAATTCACACAAACTTCATAAAAGTCTTTTCTCTACTTCTTAATACATAACTATCTGATCATTTCGCATAGTTCTTTTCCAAACAGGGGCACACATCTAGATTTTGGTTTTGGGGGGTTTTTAGCCCCTTACGGATGTTCACCTCCTTAATTTTGGTCCAAAATTTAAGGATTTTTGAAATTTTGATCCTTAATTTGTAGAATTCGGTCCAAACTTACAAGATCCTCGGCCTTCAATTGTGAATGTTGGTTCAAAAAATGAGGATGTTTGATTGTAATTTTTTTGGTTAAAAATTGAAGATTTATGGTCCAAAATTGAAGATGCTTGGTCCAAAATTGAGGATATTTTATGAAAGCTGCAAGAGTTTAGGTCCAAAATTAGCAATAATTCAGTAAATGCGAATAAGAACTGCCCACATCTGTTTTCTGGCATCCCTCCCTATGTCCCACATGGCATCTCTTCCTATGTCCCCCATGGCATCCCACCTTACGTCCCGCATCACTGGCTTTCCACCTTATGTCCCACATTGGATCCCACTCCAATATCCCAATGACATCATACCCTATGTCCCACGTAGCCTCAAACCCTATGTCCCACATGACATCCCATAGGCTCCATAAGAAGTCTCATCCTAGCTATCACAGTCCCCGATTGAGGATACTATGTATGAAAGTGTCAGTTCATAGAACAAGTTACATGTATATGACTTGTTGAAATGGGGTGGGACCCCATGTCTCACATGACATCCCATCCCATGGCATTCAATCATATGTCCCACATGGCATTCCACCAAATATCCTACATGGCATTCCACCCTGTTCCACATGGCATCCCATCCCAAATCCCACCCCATGTCCTACATGACATCCCATAGGCTCCATAAGAAGTCTCATCCTAGCTATCAGTCCCTGATTGAGCATACTATGTATGAAAGTGTCAGTTCATATAATAACTTATATGCAAATGACTTGTTGAATAACAAACAAAAGGGGGAGTTTAATAATTATGCCTGATATAGCCTTTGGTGTATACCACATGATATATATATTATATCATATGTCCTGCATGGCTCCCATCCATGTCCCACATGGCATCCCTCCCTATGTCCATATGCAGTCACATCCTGTCACACTCCCTGACTAAGCATACTAAATTAAACAGTCTGGTCAGTTCATACACTGTAGCAACTTTATGCAAATGAACACAATAATAAAGGCAGAATTAAATAATCATGCCTGATACAACTGTTCGTGCCCAAATATATTAAAGAATTTTTTAGATTTTAAATCTCTAGTGCTACAAGAAAGACGCTTGAAGCTCTTTGAAGAATATAGGAAAATTATATCATTTACAGTTATGTTCTAAGGAAATATCAAATGTTTTGTAGACTTTTTAAGGAAACTAGTCTTCAATCTGTTCAAGGGTTTTTAAAAAACTTTAACATTTTGTAAGGAAATTTTAACTTTCCATAAGGATATCTGAAGAAAGTTTAACATTTTCTGAGAAATTCTCAAAAAACTATCATTTCTGAAGAAATTTCAGGAAAAACTGTGGACGGTCGGACAGACAGTCGGATGGATGAAATCGCCATTACATAGGTTCACATTATGCTTCACATGTTCACCAAATATCATGGATACAATTGATCTGCTTTTGTAATTATGATTATCTGGTGTGCTGGTAAATCATTTGTTCAAGAAGTATATATACAGTATATATATATATATATATATTTCAACAGAACATGCATGATATCATGCACAGATCAAATAATGGCAATAAGATCAAATAATGGCAATAAAAGAGCATTCATGAGATGATCTAATGGACTTCCAAAATAATTTAAAAAAAATCTGTTTATCCTGATTGTAATTTCTAATCAACATCAAAATACTAAGGAAAAAGGTGAAAATCACTTAATGGGCATGGATGCTTTTAGGGTGTGTGTGTGTGTGCATGAAGGGGGTGGGGTGACGTGTGAAGGATAGGGTTTTCACAAACTGATTTTAATCATTAACATAAATTTAATAAACCTATCCCTTCAGAATGTCATATGTTGTTCATAACAGTTTTGAGGTTGATATAGAAGAATCACATGTCAAGCGTTGATGTGAAAAGTGACAAATGCAAACCTCAGCTTAACTCCTAGAATCCCAGGGGGTCCAAAACGTCACTGTAATTTTTAAAACTTTTTTTTCTAACTAAATTTTCACAACTTTCCTTTCATTTTCTATCGTGAATGCTAAGACAATAAACTTTTCAATAAAAAAGTTGAAAATCAAGAAAATATCGACATAAATATGCAACTTTTAAACAAAATTAAGCCAAATTTTTGAGCTTGTATTTTGTTCTTGTGAATACTGAAAATGGAGGATTTTTTACATATTTAGATTGTTTGTGAAATTTCCTTTCCATTGATACCAGTCTAAATTGTTTTTCTTTTTTTTAACTTTTCAGGCAAAAGCAAGGTCTGGAAGTATGGCAAGTAAAATTTTGAAAGAAAAAAATCATTTTTTTGTTCAATTTTGTTTACTTTTTTTCAATATTCTCTATTTCAACCCATTGTTTTTCAAAAATCTTCAACACAACCCCCATCAAAAAAGATATATTTTCTGAAAGAACTATTTGAGCTCTTTCAAATGATACCAGGACCACTGATGTGGGCCTATTTGACAAAGCAAAATATTTTTTTGAAAAGTGCATGTTCAATCTGCAGTGTCACGACTGTGTGGGTCACCAAGGGTCAAATGAAATAAAACAGAAAACAAGAAATCACATGTACATCTGTCTGTTGATGTTTCGTGGTCTTACCAGGGAAGCAGGCCCCAGGTGCCATTTCACATTGGTTTTACTGAAATTGGACAAGTGGACAGTGGTGTCACTGGTGGGAGGGGGGGGGGGGTGATACGAGTGCGGGCATGTGGTTTGTTCACTCATTTCTCACATGCTATGGGTTATAGTATAATCCTTAATGTGTGAGAAACTAGTGGGGGCATGCTGTTCACTTGTTTCTTGCACGCTACAGGTTATAGTATAGCCCTTAGCATGTGAGAAATAATAGGGGGCCTAAAGCTCACTCACTTCTTGCACATTTGTGAGAAACAAGTGGGGGCATACAGTTCAATCATTTATGACACACTACAGCGGCGATTCTTAATAGGTGGCCCACGGACCAAATCTGGTCCGCCAGACAATCCACTCTGGCTCGCGAACAACAGTTGTAACCGGAAAAAAAGTCTGAATGAGATCGGTAAAAATTCCAAAATACTTGTTTATTTTGGGTATTTCTTAGGCAGATCTGCACACTAGAACATCGCGGCTTATCAAGCAAAATGTTATCTTTAGTTCTGTTATAAAAATGGGCAGACTCGCGGCTTGTCAAAGGAAGGCTGATGAGAGAACCACCGACATCTGGCATAAATCCTTCTTATCGCATGCGCTCTCAGCTTGTTTGTATTCAGGGATTGTTTTGACAGGTTTTGTTTGTCATGTGACACTGGTTTTGTCAGCGATTGGCCCACGACCCGAGGCTATTGTGAAATGGTGGCCCTTGGAAAAAATTATTTAACAACCCTTGCACTACAGGTTATAACATTAAGGGATTTATCATGGGAAATATTAACGAACCACAAATTGGGGTGGGATATGTACCTGCAGAGATTGCAGCCACCCATCACACCCCACCCCCATTTTCCCCAAATTAGTAGCTCCAGACAACCTCTTTATACACACTTTACTACAACTTTCATCTGCTACAATTTACACACAAAATACTTGTCTAAATTTGTACCTTTTTGGCCTCCTTCATGAGCCACCATTCGTAGCCTCTTTGGTAATTCTCATCAGTAGGAGAGTGCATGTGTGACGGCTCTGTTCCATCGGTGCTTTGCGCATCACCACCAATTTCTACTTTGAGAATCTGCAGGGATGCTCCAAAGTTGGGCTAAAAAATTGTAAAAATAGATACTGATGTTATATCATAAAAAAAAAAGCCACTAAAAATGTAATAACATAGTTGCATCACTGCAATTTATCATTAAAAATGCAGAATTGATTTAATGAAATCAAATCCACTTGCACTTCTTTGATTAATTGCCTGATGCGAATCATATTCTAAGAAATGAGCATCACATTAATAAGAAAGACAAGTATAATAGACACTGAAAAAAGCCTTTAATCTACAGCATTTAAAATTATGAAGATTTGGGGTTTTTTTTCTTCAAAGGGTGATGATTTGTGATATTTGAAAAGGAAGACAACGCAATATCTTTATTTAACTCATCATCATCACCACTCGGCATTGTTAACTGACTGTAGCCGCATTTCCCTCAAGATTGTAATGATACAGTGGAACAGTAGGTAACTCTGCCACCAGTTGTTTCCGTGCCATTGCAGCGTCCCTCAGTTGGCAGTTTTCCTCTGTAACACTTTATCACCAGAAAGGCACCTGTCATTTCTGCCAAGCTATCATTGGTGACACGATCTGACCACTTGAAGCCCAACAGAGAGAGTTCTTCAAATGCACCATATCGTTATTTATCTTAGTAAATTTCAATCCTTAATATCAGACATGAAAATGATGGGAATTTACTTCTATTAAAGCTGTTGATGGACTAAGATTCAATAAATATTTAAATGTTTCTTTCAAAGACTTGTGTCAAACAATCACAAGAAACAGAGAAATGACTGAAAATACAACGGTATATCATTTCATTCATCACCAAGTTGCATAAATATTTAAATATCAAGAGTTGAAAATAAAACAAAGTGTAAAAATGACCAATCTTTATCAAATTTGATAAGAAATTTTGATCTCTTCCGAGTTTTAAATAGATTTTAAGCAGCTTACTTAATACTACCTCAAGATGTCCATTTAATTAACTGATTCAACGCATGAAAATCCATCACAAAAAAAGCCTCTGCTCACACTCTACATTATAACACACCCCACTGCCATCATTGTTACCAGGTTTAGCTTTAATGGCACACTCATTTTAAGACAAATTCATTCACCAGATACGCCTTTCAATTAAAAGTTAAATTGAAATCCCATCAAGCTTCAAGGGCCTATAGAACCTGCACTTATACCCAGTGCCCACGGTGCTAAGTGGAGGAGGGTATTTGACTCACCCTGGATGGGACCTCAGTCCACCGCAGGTCAACTCCTACACACCAATCTAGCACTCATTTCACAATTAAGTGACCTGGAGCAAATGGGATTACCCGTCATGCTCAAGGATGCAGCACAACAACCTGGCTGAGATTAAATCCCTGTACCTTTGAGTGTAAGACTGTCACCCATTCCATTAGGCTACTGCAAACCCATTTCATATACATATTGGAAAAATTCCAGAATTTCCTTTGAAAAAGAAATGACAATTTTCAAGAATTTTTTCTAAAACAAGTTTAGACTTAAGCAGAAGAATTAAAGTGAAACTTTCATGAGAAATTTCAGAATTTGGACTTTGAGCAAACATTTAACTTCATTTCCTCTTTAAAATAACATTACAGCTTATTTTTTTATTAGGCCACTACGGATAATTCTTTGTTTACAAATTACAGTACCTAGCTGGCCAAACCCACAAAATTAACAATTTTTGTACTGACTCAAATACTGTTTTTAATTCAATCTGAAATGACAATGTTTTAAAATTTAAATGATTTAAAGAAAATCATGAAGCTGATTAAAAAAGGTTACTGCCTGCCTGCCCACCTACCTAACCTGCAGTTCCAGAGTGCAAACCTGAGAAACTCACATATCATAGAGTACTATCACAGAAACAAATTAGTGAAATCTTTTTAAAAAGTTGTTGACATCATGTTCTGTTTGGGAATTCAAAAATTTCACTAGTGTGTACAATGTGATGTCATAAAGTCAGATCCGAAACAATCTATTGTTTATTTACATAAAACAAAAAGCAAAGTTTTTTTTAGTGTTCCAATGATTACGCTGTAATGGGTTCTACCGATTACCGATCATATTTTGCCATAATCGGCCCGATCAGATCGGATTACTTTTCATGACAGTACTAATTGTGATAAACATGCTGTGGGCAGTGCAAGTGATCATAAATACTTAATTAAATCAACATGGAGGTATAAGATAATAACGAAGAGAATACACGTTGAAAAGTAAAAGAAGAAATACATTTTTTATGATCAACATTATACTTTTGCTTTTGTATTTCTCAGCTTTTCATGTTTTAACATTTGAAAATGAAATAAATAAAAAAAAATAATAATAAATAATAAAAATAATTATCGAATCGGCAATCCATGGGCATTTCACCGATCCCAATTATGCTGCCAATCAGCCTGATATGATCTGTAAACCAATTATCGTTAGAACACTAGTTTTTCTTTTAATTATAGAGTGTAAGGTATGTACCAGAGGAGCAGAGGAACAAAGCTTGTTCTTGTAGGGTGCATGTTATACCCCATCTCAATAATTAAACAATGATGAAATCTTTGATATGTAATAACTCCAAAATGGAATTAAAGATATCAACACATGACTTGTCCTTCTCCTTAAAAATTTGTTCCAGCAAATCATAACCACAAACTTACTGTAGCAAATAGTGAGACCACTTTATCTTAATTTAAAATAACCACACAATAAGGACTTCATCCATTGCTAATATGATACTCAGCACCAACTTCCACAACAACTAATGTTTTCAGAATAAAGAAAATAAAGAGGAAAATTCTGACCCGACCTGGTTATTTATCAGGTCGGGTCTGACTGTTTGAAACTTTAAGGAGCAGAACAACTAATGATGATTTTTACACCAAATTGTTTCTTTAAAGGAATATTCCCATTGTTTTTTGTAAAAGTTTATTTGAAAGCATACTTTTAGGGCCAATTTGGTACAAAAGTCAGGTTGATGTCATATTCCATTCAGGAGATAGGGATTTAAAAAAAATTCCCAATTGCATTTTAAAGTTTTTGTATAGTATGATGAATTTGTGTTTGATGATGTCATAGAGGCAATTCCATTGCAAATGTTTATGTATTTCTTTGGTTGTTTCTGTATGATTAGAAAGAATTTTCCAAAAGTCATTGAAGTAGGGTATATTTGGCAATGTATATAAATACCTAACTTTCATCAATTTATTTTCCTACCAGGTTTTACTAATAAAAAAGGATGACAGATTTGAATAAAATACATCAACTTTGTAGGAGAATATGTTGCTGTGATGTCGTACTGAGCCTTTTCCTATTTGTTTATTAGCATTTTTGTGAACTTTAAAATCTGAATATCTCCTGGTAGGAATAACATATCAACATGAATTTTGAACTAAATTGTTTCTAAAATTTCTTATGAAAGGTTCCTATAAAAACATGGGAATATTCCTTTAAAAACATGGGAATACTCCTTTAAAAACATGGGAATATTCCTTTAAAAACATGGGAATATTCCTTTAAAAACATGGGAATATTCCTTTAAAAACATGGAAATATTCCTTTAAAAACATGGGAATATTCCTTCAAAAACATGGGAATATTCCTTTAAAAACATGGGAATATTCCTTTAAAAACATGGAAATATTCCTTTAAAAACATGGGAATATTCCTTCAAAAACATGGGAATATTCCTTTAAAAACATGGGAATATTTCTTTAAAAACATGGGAATATTCCTTTAATTAATAGTCCTCTATCATATATACAGTATGAAAATAAAAATTCATGCGAATATTCCTTCAAGAGTGGCCTTAACGGGTATATCAAACTTACCAAAAACAGGAAATCAAGTATCTGGTCCAGATGTTCCTTGTCATAATCCACCAGGAGTCTCGAAGTTGCCTAAAAACAATGGAAGTCACAAAAACAGTTTAAACTCCTGTTCAGCGTACATTATACAGTGCGATAAAAACAGTCTAAAGTCCTGTTCAGCGTACATTATACGGTGCAGTAAAAACAGTTTAAACTCTTGTTCAGCGTACATCATACAGTACGATAAAAACAGTTTAAACTCCTGTTCAGCGTACATTATACAGTGCAATAAAAACAGTTTAAACTCCTGTTCAGTGAACATTATACAGTGCGATAAAAACAGTTTAAACTCCTGTTCAGCGTACATTATACAGTGCGATAAAAACAATTTAAACTCCTGTTCAGCGTACATTATACAGTGCGACAAAAACAGTTTAAACTCCTTTTCAGCGAACATTATGCAGTGCGACAAAAACAGTTTAAACTCCTGTTCAGCGTACATTATACAGTGCGACAAAAACAGTTTAAACTCCTTTTCAGCGAACATTATACAGTGCGATAAAAACAGTTTAAACTCCTGTTCAGCGATAAAAACAGTTTAGTCCTGTTCAGCAAACATTATACAGTGCGATAAAAACAGTTTAAACTCCTGTTCAGCGAACATTATACAGTGCGATAAAAACAGTTTAAACTCCTTTTCAGCGAACATTATACAGTGCGATAAAAACAGTTTAAACTCCTGTTCAACGAACATTATACAGTGCGATAAAAACAGTTTAAAGTCCTGTTCAGCGAACATTATACAGTGCGATAAAAACAGTTTAAACTCCTGTTCAGCGAAAATTATACAGTGCGATAAAAACAGTTTAAACTCCTGTTCAGCGAAAATTATACAGTGCAATAATGGGTTCAGGTTTCATTTACGTCATCGTTAAAGGCATTCTTATGGGTTTAGGTTTCATTTACGTCATCGTTAAAGGCGTTCTTATGGGTTCAGGTTTCATTAACGTCATCGTTAAAGGCATTCTTATGGGTTCAGGTTTCATTTACATCATCATTAAAGGCATTCTTCTGGGTTCAGGTTTCATTTACGTCATTGTTAAAGACATTCCTTATGGGTTCAGCTTTCATTTACGTCATTATTATAAGGCATTCTTAAGGGTTCAGGTTTCATTTACGTCATTGTTAAAGACATTCCTTATGGGTTCAGCTTTCATTTACGTCATTATTATAAGGCATTCTTATGGGTTCAGGTTTCATTTACGTCATTGTTAAAGACATTCCTTATGGGTTCAGCTTTCATTTACGTCATTATTATAAGGCATTCTTAAGGGTTCAGGTTTCATTTACGTCATTGTTAAAGACATTCCTTATGGGTTCAGCTTTCATTTACGTCATTATTATAAGGCATTCTTAAGGGTTCAGGTTTCATTTACGTCATTGTTAAAGACATTCCTTATGGGTTCAGCTTTCATTTACGTCATTATTATAAGGCATTCTTATGGGTTCAGGTTTCATTTACGTCATCGTTAAAGGCATTCTTATGGGTTCAGGTTTCATTTACGTCATCGTTAAAGGCATTCTTATGGGTTCAGGCTTCATTTACGTCATCGTTGAAGGCATTCTGATGGGTTCAGGTTTAAATTACTGTTAAGGTTATTCTTGTTAATATTTCCCCTTTCTGTGAGTGTTCAATTAAGAGTTACACATTTGGTTCATCTTTTGAGCATCTTTTTGATGTGGACTGGCACACAACAAGTTTTCATTAAGATTGTTATTATTTTACTCACTAATATATCCCTACATCTGCTTGTTAGTATAGTGTGTACACAAGCAAGTGCATAAAGGATTAGTTCAGTAGTCAAGCAAGTCCATCTTATATGAAAGAGGACTTCAAAAGAAACAAAATAGTGAAGAAAACATTCAAAAATTGTATTCCGTTAAGGAGATACTTAAAGGATTAGTTCAGTTGTCAAGCAAGTCCATCTTATATGAAAGAGGACTTTAAAAGAAACAAAATAGTAAAGAAAACATTCAAAAATCTTATTCTGTTAAGGAGGTATTTAAAGGATTAGTTCAGTTGTCAAGCATGTCCATCTTATATAAAAGAGGACTTCAAAAGAAACAAATTGGTGAAAAAAGTGTTCAGAAATCTTATTCTGTTAAGGAAGGAGATATTCAAATTTAAAGCTCTGTCTTATCTATGTACAAATGACTGGTGTAGTTAGTCTACTATGGAAAGTTGGTGTCTTCATTCTCACATTCTTAACATTTGTTAATGTATTTTAAAGAAAGTTTATTTAAATCTTTATTATTTAAATTATTTTTCTCAAACTCTCTTCAGGTGGTATATCATAAATACCCTGAATAGATTGAGTTTTACTACTTTTTTGACATATTCCATGGTTTATAAGCTACAAAATCACACAATAAATATGATTGAATAAATATTGAGGAATCTGAGGCTACATGTATGACATCATAACTAGTCTTGATTTCAGTCGTTTCTACACAAATGATACCAACCTTTAAACTTAAATATCTCCTTAACGGAATAACATTTTTGATTGCTTTCTTCACCATTTTTTTTAATGTTTGTTTGGCAAGGCTTAACGGTATCATGACAGCAAAGGTCAAATTGTGCCTGAGAGGTTTCATATAAGATAGATTTACTTGACCCCTAATCCTTTAATTCCCAATCGACAAAAATGCTCCAACATAAAGCTTTCTTGATAAATGCAACAATACAACTGCATTGAAAAACATAACCTTGCAGACTATTGAGGGGGCCATGCCATCCCCACCCCTGGTATTGTGGGCCCTGTCTATCGATTGGCTTTCTGTGGGTTACTTACCCCGCCTCCACTCAAACCACCAATGCCATCAAATCTTCTCCCTAATCCAGGGGAGTCATCCACATCATAGGTTGTAGACGAGTCGGCGTAGCTGGTGTATAACACTAGGCATACAAGTGTCATGAGATAGGACCACTCCATGTTGTACAGTACCTGAGGATATGAAAAATTTGACAAACATAATACACTGGGACGTATCATGAGGATGTACAAATGGGGACGGGAACTTCCTGCTGGGTGTAAATTACTTCCCCCTGAGTATAAATTACTTCCCCCTGGGTGTAAATTACTTCCCCCTGGGTGTAAATTACTTCCCCCTGGGTGTAAATTACTTTCCCCTGGGTGTAAATTACTTCCCCCTGGGTGTAAATTACTTCCCCCTGGGTGTAAATTTTGAAGAAAATGTTTACTGCTCCTCTCTGGTAGTGATACATTTAACTTCCTGAAATTTCTTGCATGTTTCATCTAGTTCTTATGCAGCCATATGCCACACACAATGGTTTGTCTTGGTGCACAAGTTGGTGCATAATTTATGCTATTCAGTTCTGATGCACACAAAATATTCATTATTTGATCAGAAATGTATCAAAAGTTTATATTATTTTCTTAATTTCAAGAGTGTATCATTAATAACTTTTGATATTAGTATTAGGCCTATATTAAGTACTGCATATGCCATAATAAGTGCCCGGGGCACTAATACAGAAATAGATTTGCTTTACTTTTTAAGCCCAATTTTTCTTTCTGATAAGCGCTCATGTTCCAGCCGCATACAGTGTGATATGCGAACTACAGTGTGCAGACTGTTCCTATGATACTAGCCCCACAATATCCACCACAAAAACATCATGAGCGCCAGTCACAAATTAATCAAATAATATCAGGAAAAAGATGATGGGTGTGCATTTAGAGCAGAGGCACATAATATGTTGAATACGGTATGTCTGTTTGATTTTATTAGGTTGTTGGTTTATATATTGACGTTGTTCCGTTAAATAAATTGATTTTTCTGTGTCTTCATGTCTAAAAACAAGCATGGAATTTGTGGTCAAACATTAAGTAGCAAATCTGATGCTTAGGAAATGAAAAATAAATTTTGTTTTAAATCTGTTAAAAAAATGCGAAATGAAAATATCCCGACCGATTCTAAACTGTTATCAAAATGCTACCAGAAATTGCTACCACATATTGTTTTTATTATGGCTCAGAGACATGGAGGATGACAGCAGCAGACACGGAAAGAATAGAAATATTCCAGAGAAAATGCTTGAGGAGAATACTCAGAATAAGATGGCCAGAGAAGATATCCAATGAGGAGCTCAATGAAAGAACAAAAATGAAGCCACTGAGTATTACGATGAAGGAGCGAAGATAGAAACTTATTGGGCATGTACTCTGATGAGAAGCCAAATACAACAGTAGAAAAATTCTGACTTTGACACCAGATGGAAAAATAAAGACGGGGAGACCATATTGATGACATGGAGAAGAACTGTGGAGAAAGAAAGAGAATGGATTGAGTTGAGAAGCTGGAACGAGAAGCAGCGCAAGATTGTAAAACATGGAAACATACTAGATCTCCAATATAAGGAGATAGTAGCAGTACAAAGTAAGATTGTTTTTATGACCTAACAGTGGGGTAATATTTAATGAAACAAGATATTCAATATTTTAAGAAAAATAAAGCTTGTGGACTTGTTTATAGACAAAGTAAAGGGTGTGGCCGGCAACAAATTTTTAAGGGGCTGTGCTCTTGGACCCCAATTTCTACACGATCGCTGGTCAGCTGGTTTTAGAACAATAAATAATTGTCCCGGAGGTGAATGACGCTTCATTCATGCAGCGAGATCTAAGCAGCGGTGGAAAAAGAAGACAGAGCACTCAAGGAGTCTGCTGAAGTACAAAATGATGGTCGATGGTGACATGTTGGACTGTTGATCCCACGTGGCAAAGTTACAAAGTTTTTTATGCTGTTTTTTATTTATTGTAAAAAATATAAATAAATAAAATAAATAAATATAAAAAATAATTTGTTGTCATAAATTTTCAAGATGGGTGGACGACAAAAAAAATTGCACCAGAACCCCAGTCCACCCAGTGAAATAAAAAACGACGCAAGAGTGTGCCAGAACCAGTAAAAACGACGTAAATGTTTGCCAGAACCAGTGAAAACAAAAACGACGCAAAGGAGTGCCAGAACTAATGAAAACAAAAACGACGTTAAAACGATGCAAAAGTGCGCCAGAACCAGCCTTTTGTATACTACTGGCCATCATAATTTTCTTCAATGGATTACTTAAGAAGGAATTAAAGTATGCATGGTTGATTTTTAGGCAAAAATAAGAAAGTTTTCATATCCCAAATTCCACTGCGCTAAAAATACTTGTTTTTTTTTTTTTTTTAATTTAAATTGCTTCAGTGTGTAGTTCGTCTTTTTCAGTAGGCATGCGTTCATGCACAAGGTCACTACGTGATTTGTACATGAAAATTCGTGCTAGGTTTGTCAGACTTTTATTTCTTATGTCTCTTTTACAAATAGATTTGGAAATTCCACTTAAGATAATGAATAAAAACATAAGTTTGCTGACGATGTGATTATGATGAAAGAGAACGATTCAGAAGGTACATAATCTGAAATAGGTTTATGAGATTGATACGCATGGTCATGAGGATAATGAAGTAGATCTCATATTATTACACCTTCAAATTAAAGTACACTTAGGGTAGGGCCAAAGGCTAAACGTAATAGTACTCAGTGGCCTAGTACAGGTAGGACTAACGTTAGGCTAAGTAGGCCTAGGCCTACGTTAAACTTTATGTCATGATACCATTTTACCAACTTTTGGTACTTTCGGAACTTCTGAGTCTATGAAACGAGTCTTCGATGGATGAAGAACACACAATTCCCACTCAAAATGTTCTCCTTTTCTGTCAAGAAAAGTTAAAAATAAGTAAGACACATATCGTTAGCATTTTCGGCCAACATTTTCAGCAGATCAGATTATCAGGTGTTTGTCATGTGATTTACTTTGCTAAGTTATGGTAGCACGGAACTAATTGTTTGCCCCCATTGAAGCCTATGATAAAAGAGTCAAGTTCAGGGTCCTTTTTGTACCAGAATGTTATAGATTTGGGATTTGTTGTGATGCTTTCCGAAAAATACCATATATCATCTCTCGGTTGAGGGTACTTTCAATAGGGGGTCACCAGAGATTTTGACCCTTTATTATTATTATTTTTTTTAGGCTGAAGCGAAGAGGCGTTATACATGCGTTTGACCAAAGAGCTTTGTGTGGAAGCTCTTTGGTTTGACAGAATCTTCAACCGGGTGTCTTTTTATGACATAAATTTTACGTCATTGGGTTAGGTAGGTCACAGATATGGGTATGATGTCTAGCAAAGGACACCCGATTTAAGACTCTGTCGGCTGCGTTATACACCCTCACCAAATCACTTAAATTTCCGTGTGGGTCCATAGTAAAAGAGCTCCAAATGAAACTTTTATTGAGACAAATCTTGTCAAATTTGGATATACATAGTCAAGACCTATCCTTTCTCTACCATTCCTAAAATGTTCAATTTCTCAGCTTCCTGTCCCGTGAAATGGGACCTCTCGAAAATATTTGTATTAGCATTTTCTCTGATTGTTCTCATTTTTGTATGCGTGATACTTTATTAGTTCCGTGTTACCTATAATTTTGAGTAGTCAGAGTAGCACGGAACTAATTATTTACCCTATTGAAGCCTATGATGAACCACAGATGAAACAGAATATCCAATATTCAAATGTATATAAACCAATATAGAGAAATATCAAATTTTCTTGAAAGGGAGGATTCTGTAGTATACATAAAATTATTTACTCTCCTATATGCAGATGACACTGTTATACTTGCAGAGTCACCAGACCAGTTACAATCTTCCCTTAATGGGATGTGTAATTATTGTAAGGAATGGAAACTTGAGGTTAATGTGACAAAAACAAAAATTGTTATTTATTTAAGAGGGAAAGTTAGGAAAAAACCTTCATTTTATTTTGGTGATACATCAATTGAAATAATAGACGAATACTGCTATCTTGGAGAAATAATGAATTATAATGGTCGATTTGAAAAGGCAATTAAGAAGCAATGTGACCAGGCCTCTAGAGTTATGTATGCACTACTAAAGAAAATTAATAAGATGCGTTTGCCTATCGATATATCTCTCCACCTTTTTTATTCTCTAGTAACTCCAGTTTTATTGTATGGGTGTGAGGTGTGGGGCTTTTATAACATTGATCAAATAGAAAGTATCCACTTGAAACTCTGTAAATCCATTCTAAAAGTCAATAAAACAACATCAAATTGTATGATATATGGTGAACTGGGTAGAGCATCTATGTCTGTTGCTATTAATTCTAGAATGGCAGAATGGTAGCTTTTTGGGCGAAAATTGTAAACAGTCGAGAAGACAAATTATGTAAGGTTTTGTTTAATTTACTTATGCAACTCTCAAAGAGGGACATGTACTTGTCGCCCTGGTTAGCACATGTTAAGAAAATATTTGATTTTTGTGGTTTGTAGTTTTATTGGCAGGCAAATTCTATTGCCAACATTGAAAATTTAAAACAAAAGATTAAGGAGAAACTAAATGACCAATATCGGCAAACATGGCTTGCTGAAATTAATAATAATTCAAAGTGTATTTCTTACAAAAGCTTTAAAAATGAATTAAAACTTGGAAGATATCTGCTTAGTTTGCCGACAAGCTTGAGACATCAGCTATGTAAGTTTAGAGTAAGTAACCACCAATTTCCAATCGAAACAGGTAGATACCAAAATATCCCAAGGCAAGATAGAGCTTGCAATTTGTATAATTCTCCAGATATTGCGGACG
The DNA here is from genome assembly GCA_020152595.1 of Chiridota heheva. Lineage (NCBI taxonomy): Eukaryota > Metazoa > Echinodermata > Holothuroidea > Apodida > Chiridotidae > Chiridota > Chiridota heheva. The sequence continues at coordinate 16,137 of JAIGNY010002172.1, forward strand.
AATTCCACTATCTTTTTAAATGCCAAAAATTTGAGGAACAAAGAAAAAAGTTTATAAAGCCTTTTTATTCGAAGAATCTGAGTGTTTTTAAAATGAGTCAATTAATGAATGCTACAAATAAAAGCATCCAGGTACAATTATCAAAATTCATAATCCTTATTCTAAAACAAAACAGCAGTCTACAAATGTAAATAGTGTCGACAAAAGTCAACGGCCTTTGATAACCAGTTTTTTTTTAAATAAGCTTTATAGTAATTAGTAGTTTTTAGTCTCAACATACATTTTTACATTTATTTATGTTTTCTTAAGTTCTTCGATCACTTGTTTATGTATTGGCACAATGTGTTGTCTCCATACCCAGAAATGGGTTGTATGAGAATGAGAATAAACTGTAAACTGAATTATTAAAAACTTAAAGAAAATTACCATGCCGAAGGAAAAATAGCAGTCTTTAACTCAAACAAAAACTTCCGAATTTTCAATCAAAGTAAATACATAGAACCCCCGCATAGAACTTTACTTATCTATTGCACCACAACAAATCAGAGTTTTCCTTACAAAATTCCGCTGTTCTGACCATGATTTTTCCATTGAAAGGGCTCGATATGACGGTACTGTCTTGGTGGAATGAAAATGCCAACTATGTTATTTTAATGCTGTTGGCGATGAATACCATTATCTTTTACAATGTCCCTATTTTGTAAAAGAGAGGAAGAAATATATTGATAAAGAATACTATCGTAATCCTAACAATTTAAAGTTTGGGCAGTTATTATCATCATCAGACACGAATACTTGCTTAAGTTAGCAGCTTACCTTGCTTAAGTTAGCAACTTACCTTGCTTAAGTTAACAGCTTACCTTGCTTAAGTTAGCAGCTTACCTTGCTTAAGTTAGCAGCTTACCTTGCTTAAGTTAGCAGCTTACCTTGCTTAAATTAGCAGCTTTCTGCAAGACTTAAAGTTTAGGCAGTTATTATCATCATCTGACAAGAATACCATGCTTAAGTTATCAGCTTACCTTGCTTAAGTGTGCAGCTTACCTTGCTTATGTTGTCCCCCTCACCCCCCCCCCCCCATCACCCCCTTCCCCCTCCCCTCCCTCACCCTCCACCCCCTTAAAGGTGACCCTTCCTCGCCCCTGTTTGAGATATTTAAGTCGAAAATTCGGTCAAATAGGACAAAGTCGTACCAAAGAGCTTAGTCTTACCAAAATCTGTTTTCTTTTAATGGAAATTTGGACTTATATATCATAATTAGCCAATTGTATTGGTCATAAATTGAAATATATTTGACCTTTTATAATGATGTGAAAAGCAAATAAGGGATCCTTAGATTTTCATTCTGGAGGCCATCATTTTCTTGCTGAGAATGAATGTAACTCGTTATATCAGTGTAAATTAGACCAGATGGCCGAAATTCACACTCAGTTTTCAGCGAGTTAGTCAGTCAGTGGCAGACCCCAAATTAAAGGCGCTCCACGTGTGAAATGTGTGGTAATTTGCTTGTGTTACTTACTTTCTTCAGTCTGTCAATAAAAATCCTGAGATCTGTCAACCTGGTCAATAAAAAGTCTGAGATATGTCAATAAAAAGCCTGAGATCTGTCAATAAAAAGCCTGAGATTAATTATAATAACTGAATAAGGGGACTTAAATATATTTTGATATTTTAAACAAATTTGTATCAACTTTTTTTTTTTTAAATCTGCAGGGGTACCTTTTATTCTTTACAAAGAAGGTGGGAGACGGCACGCCAGTTTATGTCACGGCAATGGCCCGGGTCCAAATAATACGTTTTACCTTGCATCAAAGATGCTGAAGATAATGAAATTTGAGGTGACTCGCACACTCTCAGGCTAGAAAGGCCCTATGTTAGAGTTTTCACAAATTATAAGCTGGAAAAATATGGTAGGCAGAGCAAAAGACTTTCTAATGTATAAAAGTTCAGTAGGGCTATTGGGCTGCAACTTTGTCTTTAGGGAAAATTGAGAATCGTGTATGCGCGCGAAGCGTGTGAAATTTCACAATTGTATTCTTTTTAGGATATTTGTGTTACTTTTTTTAATGAAAAGTTCATATATATATATATATATATATTTTTAATGATAAAGTTCATATATATATATATATATATATATATATATATATATATATATATATATATATATATATATATATATATATATATATATATATATATATATATATATATATATATATATATATATATATATATATATATATATATATATATATATATATATATATATATATATATATATATATATATATATATATATATATATATATATATATATATATATATATATATATATATATATATATATATAGTCTTTGAAGAATAATTTTTCCAATGTTTGCATTGAAAGGGCCGGTTCCATCTCTACAGCTCTAGGAAGGGCGCTTGGCTCCATAGGACACTTTCCATCTGGAAAAGGGCAATTTTAGCAGTCCCCTGCTGTGATACACGTGCACGGCAAGCTGGTAAGGGCATATTTTAAAACATATTAATATGATACCAACCGGGGTGGGGGGAGGGGGTGGGTCACTTCCAAATGCAATGGAAATTTCCATCGTTGGTTAGGTGTTGAGAAACATGTTTAAAAACCAAATGATTTTCCAAAACTACATGTACACTTTGCATCCTTAAAATCTCTTGCTCGTTTTAAATTTAAATTTGAAATTGACAGATTGTCGTACCAAGCAGCTAGATGTACTAACACATATCATTTGTGTTTGTACATCCTTTACACCCCTGAAAATAAACTTGCTTGGTATGTTCTGACCCCAAGGTGCTCTATCTGTCTATGTCATTGTTTTCCAACGTATTATAATTCATAAAGAAGGTTTTGCTTTTGAAGATTCGGTTAAGTTACGATTTTAGATAACAGCACCACGACAATAATTCAAGGGCTACCGTAGAAATAAATAGCCTAGATGGTGAGTAGATCCATGTATTTGTATGTTTGTTAACTCGTGTAGTCTCATTTGTAGTATATGTATGACTGTTTGTGACATAATAACTTTCTTCCTAAAATATCAAAAAAGTTAAGAAAATATTTTGGAAATTAAATCCTGTGCCGGAGAGTTACGTACATTTTATTATAGTACGGAGTCTTTTAAGTGCCATATTAAAAACTTTCTCTGCTTTATACAATAACTCATTGTTGAAACAAGATCTGCAAAAAAGATCCGCAAAATCATTTTTAAAATTCAAAAGAATACATCACACAGATAAATGAGAAGCAGAAAATCATTTATTTTTACAATCTGGACTTAATTGATTTAGTATTGATTGTACTGCCTTGACCCACAAATCTCGTCTTGATGTGCACTGCAGTATGGGGCTTAAAGAGATCATGTCACAGACCACTTTGCTTCTTGGAAAATGTAAGAATAAACATATGTGTTTTTTCCAGCTCATACAATGGTAGAGTATAATTATGTGCCCCCAGAAGTGTATGTCTCCTTTCTGCTATAGCAGCTAAGCTGCACTTCTATATTCCAGGTGTATTAAATTAAAGAGCCTCCACACTGTTTGCCCCTTTGCTAAAGGGTAGATATCATATTGCCTCAATCTCCACAAGACGGGAAGGGAACGGTAAGGTAATTAATTATATTGACGACGAGCGGTCGCCATGCATCGGCTACTGTCCGAGCGCGATATCCAGTTCGAGTACATGCCCATGGTGGGGTTCAGAGGGCGAAGTCCCCATATTTTTTTTCCTTTTCTGAGGAAAATCATGATGCGCTTTTGGAATTAAAAAAATTGAATATTACATGCTTTATTAAAGTAGGAAGGTTTTTTCTAATGAGAAATTAGCAAATATATTTATAAAGAGAAGTTTTATTGTTGTTAATCACAACACATATATCGAAGTTATTGATTAACACGTAAATTTTCCCCTAAAAAAATGTGTTCTCATGACGATTTTGGCGCCTCTTGAGCACTCGACGCCCTCTCAGAAAGCTTCATTGGGGAGGGGGCATTGCTCCCTGTCACCACGCTACTGCTGACCAGTCATTCACCTCCATTTGTAACCTATCAGACACTCGAACGGCTTCAAACATTTTCATGTTCAGCATGATCTCTCAGTGGTAGTGCTAGTCGAGCGAGAGCCTAGGGGGTCACTGAGCCTAGCTGAAAAAGTAACCAATTTTCATGTATATGACAATGGTACATGTGCATGCCCATGTAAGTGACGTCTGCCGGACACATAGTGGTGGTCAGAAGGGCCATGAGAAAGGGATCCCAAAATTGAGCTAGATCAACTCGTGAGGTAACCTGGTGAAACCTACTGGAAATGTTCGGTATAGTCCCAGGTATCATGAATGGCCACTGCCAGACATTAAAATGTGGGGTGTGCCCGCCAGACCTATAGAACCGATACCCCAAAATGGAGCTTGATCAGCTTGTGAGGTAATCTGATGAAACCTACTGGAAAATGTTCGGTATAGTCCCAGGTATCATGAATGGCCACTGCCAGACATTAAAATGTGGGGTGTGTCCGCCAGACCTAAAGAACCGGTACCCCAAAATGGAGCTAGATCAGCTTGTGAGGTAACCTGATGAAACCCACTGGAAAATGTTCGGTATAGTCCCAGGTATCATGAATGGCCACTGCCAGACATTAAAATATGGGGTGTGTCTGCCAGACCTATAAAACCGGTGCCCCAAAATGGAGCTAGATCAGCTTGTGAGGTAACCTGATGAAACCTACTGGAAAGTGTTTGGCATAGTGTCTGACATTTGGCATTGTCTGAGTGTGTGTATTTGACTGGAAAGAAAAACAAGTTCATAGAATGTTAAATTGTATAGATTGCTTTATTTTGAAGGAACAGGAAATATAAAACATTTAAAATGGAGTATAAAGGGGAAGTTATGAGGAACTATATTCTGTGCATATTTTGCCCAGATGACTGGGTAGGGAGGGGGCGGTCTTTGCAAAATATGTTTTACTTCATGCATGCATGTCCCGGATGCATGTTCCACAAAAAAAAAAAAATAATACCCCGAAGAGGAAGTAAAAGGTATAGCACGTGCCAAGCATGAAAGATCATCATTTCATGAAACACTTAACTCCTTGACAGCTTGATAGAACCAGTTTTGAATGAATTCAGCAGCAAATGAAGGTTATCCTCATATTTTCCCATGAATTTAACTACTGGGGTACTGCTCGGGACTCAACCACATATACTTCCGTATTTGTGAAATAGCCATGCATGCATAGAGACATAACATCAGCGGCGGTGGAAGATGATTGAATCTGGGGGGCACTTTCCAACTGTCTTATTTTCAAAGCACAGTGTTTTATACAGCTTTAGAAAATCAAGATATTTTGGCCCAAAATTCGGTAAAATAGAACAATTCTATTTTTTCCAGAACCCAAATCAGAACACTGAAAAAGAACACTTTTAAACTTTTGAAAAAGTAGGAGGCACGTGCCTCCTGTATCGACCTCCCCCTCCTATGGTTCCGCCGCCAATGCATAACAAAAAGACATGATCTCGCTCGTATGGCCTGAAGTACAGCATAGCCTATAGTTTTGATTTGATCTTTTCCTGGTTGAAACCAGACATAATCACACCTATTCAGAGACGTACACTTCAAAAAAATTACACATTCTGCATGTCCTGTGTAGAATTTTACACAACTAAAGTTAAAAGGGAACTTCACAGCTTTTATGTAAAGCTTACATAGATCAAGTTAAGTACATGTTTACTTCAAACCAAGTTAATAAAATTGTACGTTAATACTGGGCAAAATGTATGTATAACAAAAAAAGCATTTACTGAAATCTTAAGTATTTCCCAAAGTTGAATCTTAACCCTAACCCTAACCCTGTTCTGATACTAATGACAAAAAACAAAAACACCATCCTTGCCTTCAATTTGAAAATGTACGAGCTGATCTGCTGATACTTTCAAATGAAACGGATGAATGGTCTCCCCAAGAGACACTTTGAAGTGATGGACCTTCAAGCAAGTTCAAGAAAAAGTATGATGAAATTGCTGTATCTGCTGCGAGAGAAGTACAAGAAAGTTTTCACATGGAAATACTTTGCTACATCACATGGCAAGGGTGTGGTGGATGGCATCGGAGGAAAGGCAAAGTTCACAGTCAGACAGCAGGCTGGCAGGTATTGAGTCAAAATTTATAACCCTGCATCGTCTGATTGTGTAAAATGCTGCAGATTTTGCCACTATCGTACAACCACTTCTGCCTAAACTGCTAAAACATTTTTTTGTGTGTGACACAGGAGAAGATATGTGTTCTGCATGAACAACTCAATCTCTGGGAAGACCAATCCACTCTAGATATTACCAGCATAAGAAGTATGCATATTGGCTCCTACTCCCCCTGCTCCCAGCGGTGACCTGAGTTGTGGAAAGCATGCAAAGACAAAGAAAAGCAGCCATGTATCACAAAATGTCTCAAATTAGTAGATTCTCCAAATCTGACTGTTAGTCCGCTGGTGCTGAATCAAGATGACTGGTGACTCGTTGAGTATGATAACACTTGGTATCCAGGAATGGTCACTAGATTGAGTGAGGATGATGTGAAAGTCACTGTAATGGAAAGAAAAGGCAGCTCAAAGTGCATTTGGTGATTAAGGATGATGTGGAAGACACTGTAATGGAAAGAAAAGGCAGTTCAAAGTGGATTTGGTGATTAAGGATGATGTGAAAAACACTGTAATGTAAAGAAAAGGCAACTCAAAGTGCATTTGGTGATTAAGGTTAAAGTGGAAGACACTGTCATGGAAAGAAAAGGCAGCTCAAAGTGGATTTGGTGATTAAGGATGATGTGGAAAACACTGTAATGTAAAGAAAAGGCAACTCAAAGTGCATTTGGTGATTAAGGTTAAAGTGGAAGACACTGTCATGGAAAGAAAAGGCAGCTCAAAGTGGATTTGGTGATTAAGGATGATGTGGAAGACACTGTAATGGAAAGAAAAGGCAACTCAAAGTGGATTTGGTGATTAAGGATGATGTGGAAGACACTGTAATGGAAAGAAAAAGCAACTCAAAGTGGATTTGGTGTTTAAGGATGATGTAGAGGACACTGTAATGTAAGCAAAAGGCAACACAAAGTGCATTTGGTGATTAAGGATGATGTGGAAGACACTGTAATGGAAAGAAAAGGCAGTTCAAAGTGCATTTGGTGATTAAGGATGATGTGGAAGACACTGTAATGTAAAGAAAAGGCAGCTCAAAGTGCATTTGGTGATTAAGGATGATGTGGAAGACACTGTAATGTAAAGAAAAGGCAACTCAAAGTGCATTTGGTGATTAAGGATGATGTGGAAGTCACTGTAATGGAAAGAAAAGGCAGCTCAAAGTGCATTTGGTGATTAAGGATGATGTGGAAAACACTGTAATGTGAAGAAAAGGCAACTCAAAGTGCATTTGGTGATTAAGGTTAAAGTGGAAGACACTGTCATGGAAAGAAAAGGCAGCTCAAAGTGGATTTGGTGATTAAGGATGATGTGGAAGACACTGTAATGGAACGAAAAGGCAACTCAAAGTGGATTTGGTGATTAAGGATGATGTGGAAGACACTGTAATGGAAAGAAAAAGCAACTCAAAGTGGATTTGGTGTTTAAGGATGATGTGGAGGACACTGTAATGTAAACAAAAGGCAACTCAAAGTGCATTTGGTGATTAAGGATGATGTGGAAGACACTGTAATGGAAAGAAAAGGCAGTTCAAAGTGCATTTGGTGATTAAGGATGATGTGGAAGACACTGTAATGTAAAGAAAAGGCAGCTCAAAGTGCATTTGGTGATTAAGGATGATGTGGAAGACACTGTAATGGAAAGAAAAGGCAACTCAAAGTGCATTTGGTGATTAAGGATGATGTGGAAGTCACTGTAATGGAAAGAAAAGGCAGCTCAAAGTGCATTTGGTGTTTAAGGATGATGTGGAAGTCACTGTAATGGAACGAAAAGGCAGTTCAAAGTGGATTTGGTGATTAAGGATGATGTGGAAAACACTGTAATGTAAAGAAAAAGCAACTCAAAGTGCATTTGGTGATTAAGGATAAAGTGGAAGACACTGTCATGGAAAGAAAAGGCAGCTCAAAGTGCATTTGGTGATTAAGGATGATGTGGAAGACACTGTAATGTAAAGAAAAAGCAGCTCATAGAGCATTTGGTGATTAAGGATGATGTGGAAGACACTGTCATGGAAAGAAAAGGCAGCTCAAAGTGCATTTGGTGATTAAGGATGATGTGGAAGACACTGTAATGTAAAGAAAAAGCAACTCAAAGTGCATTTGGTGTTTAAGGATGATGTGGAAGTCACTGTAATGGAAAGAAAAGGCAGCTCAAAGTGCATTTGGTGTTTAAGGATGATGTGGAAGTCACTGTAATGGAACGAAAAGGCAGTTCAAAGTGGATTTGGTGATTAAGGATGATGTGGAAAACACTGTAATGTAAAGAAAAAGCAACTCAAAGTGCATTTGGTGATTAAGGATAAAGTGGAAGACACTGTCATGGAAAGAAAAGGCAACTCAAAGTGGATTTGGTGATTAAGGATAATGTGGAAGACACTGTAATGTAAAGAAAAAGCAACTCAAAGTGCATTTGGTGATTAAGGATGATGTGGAAGACACTGTAATGGAAAGAAAAGGCAGCTCAAAGTGCATTTGGTGATTAAGGATGATGTGGAAGACACTGTAATGGAAAGAAAAGACAACTCAAAGTGCATTTGGTGATTAAGGATGATGTGGAAGACACTGTAATGGAAAGAAAAGGCAACTCAAAGTGGATTTGGTGATTAAGGATGATGTGGAAGTCACTGTAATGAAAAAAAAATGGCAGCTCAAAGTGGATTTGGCGATTAAGGGTGATGTGAAAGACACTGTAATGGAAAGAAAAGGCAGTTCAAAGTGGATTTGGTGATTAATTATGATGTGGAAGACGCTGTAATGGAAAGAGAGACAGCTCAAAGTGGATTGGGTAATTAATGATGATGTGGAAAACACTGTGATGGAAAGAAAAGGCAGCTCAAAGTGAATTTGGTGATTAAGGATGATGTGGAAGACACTGTAATGGAAAGAAAAGACAGCTCAAAGTGGATTTGGCCAGTGCCAGAGGATCAAGTAGAGAATATTGTTCGCAAAATTGCACCTCCTTCTTTGGTTGGGTCACGTAGTGTTGGACAGTTCGAGTTAAAGAAAGCTTTGATTAAAATATTATGCTGCTGAAACGGGTTCATTTCAATTACTTAATACTATATTTGCCAAATATTGATCAGTATATGTACATATACAGTATTTAATACAAAGTTATGATTCACTTATATCATGGAGGTACCACTCTAAAGTGGTACCTCTATGCTTATATTATTGGCAGGAATTTCCATATCGTAACGAGAAGAGAGGTTCTTATGTGTTACTTGGTTTATAGCTTTTTGAAACTACTAAACTGAATTTTCTCGTAGAATTTTAGTAGAGCTTTAAGGTTGCTGGTATATTTCTAAATTCATGTTATTATAATATTCCAAGTATTTAGTAATAACATTCATAGGCATAGAAACCAGGCGAGGTAGTACTGGAGGACACACTTGATCTGTGCCCTTTGACAAATAAAAGTGACCCTTGTCTGCTTGTAATGTACTTAGAAGGGGTCCCCTTTATGGTGGTGCACCTCCACTTTTCTGTGTTCGAACACCACTTCATTTGTATGTATTTGAAACTATGTATATAAAGTTACCAAAGCAAAGAAAATAATGACTTTATGTTACAAGTGTTCACTTTGATATTAGTTTTCGAAATTTAGGAAGGGAAAACGTTGACCCAATATAGACATATTGTCATAAACCAATTATCTCTTTAAAACAAAGTTAGTGTGAAATTTTCGATGAAGTATAACGAGAGAGGTGGTAGAGATTAAGTTTCTCCCAACAGTTTTACCATGAAAATTCATGCAATGTTTTAAAACTTTGATGTTAAAGATTAAAGGAGCTCTCGGCTGAAAAGTGAGGGCGTATTGTTATGAATCTCTCATTTAATCAAATACCTGTGCAGTAAGGAATATCATAAACATAACTAAATCCCGACACGAGTACTCAAAATTTGTACATGTTTTTCTATTGACTTTTTGCAATTTGTTCGCTTGCGTGCGATGGGTGAAAATTTATGTTAAAAGCAGACTGTGTGAAGCGACTTCTATTGGCTAAAATCTACATAAATTAGCAGCAGATATGAAATATATCTATAAAATTAGCAAAAAATAACGCCCTCACTTTTGGCTGAGAGCTCCTGTCTGCAAACTGTCATACAGCTGAAGAGGAAACAGTTATAGTATAGACACCATCAGATTTGAGATCTGTAGATAGAAAATACTTTGTTATTGGTTATTGTTTCCGATACTATCAGTATATCAGGAACCTATGCAGTCGTCTCCACCGTGTATGTCTGCCTATATGTATGGGTGTGTGTATGTCTGTGACGCTTTGCTTGTAAACACGGTATCTCCTGAACAGCACATCTTTACCATGTCATATTTGGCACATACTGTAGATGCATCATGACCCATAGACAGATAGATGGTCCCTTCAAAAGTTGATATTTTGATAAATATATCTCGATATCATGCATACTACAAATGCTATCACGAAACGTGGACGGACGGGCAAAATGACATAACATAGAACGGCCTTTGATAACCAGTTGTGGTGCACTTCAAATGTGGTCTGTATTTTGATAACATAGGTAGATATCTGTTTTGCATCTCCTTTGGCATAAATAAGGTGTTTGGGTTGGTGTAGATGCCCATCGTATAAACACCTTCAAAATAACTTATATGATTTGTGGGCGGGGCATTATGTGGTTTTACTGAAAACAGCTTGTAAACACGGTATTTCGAGAACCATACATCAGTGGCATGTCAAATTTGGCACATTGATTAATCATGACTCAAAGATGGTCCCTCTTGTTTTTTGGTGTCGATATCAATGGTGGGGTTTAGTGCAAAAATCTTGAACTTTTCAAATCTGTACAAGTGCATGCCAGTTTTGCTTCGTATGTGGCATACTTATGTCGTTAGATAGTATGCACATGCCAATGTTTTTAAAATGTCATAATTAATTCAATTAATTTGAAATTAAAAGACATAAATCTTGACTCCACTCACAACCTGTATATTTCTATTTGATTATTCTCTTTTATACTAATGTGAATTACCAGACCTGCCAACCTTTAGGATCACCAAACTGCATTCTGGAACTACAAAAGTTGTATTTTTGATATAAAAAAACTGTACTCTTCAAACAAAATGTACAAAACAAAGGTTTACTGTGGCTGAAAAAAAATTACCACTGTACTTTTAGCTTCTATTATTGTACGCGGCAGTTGCCTTTTTGCATTTCTGGTTACGATAGTAACAATGCTATCACGAAACGCTTAATACGACCCGGACGAGAACACAGGTACGACGTACGGACAGACATAACATTGACAACCAAGTAAATGTCCACGGCCTTTGATAACCAGTTGTGGTACACTGGCGTGTCTACCCAACCCAGGCTTGAACCCAAGGCTTGCGGTCGGTAGACAGGTATGATAACCGCTACACCACAGTAGGTAGATACTTTTTTCTTTCTTTTTTTTTTTTTTTTTTTGCGGCAGCCGCAAATGGTTAAAAATCATATTCTGGAGCTAAAAAACGTACAATCGTATTCTCAACATTTGCCCGTATTAAATACGGCAAAATCGTACTAGTTGGCAGGTCTGAATTACTACACTTTCATAAACCTAACTTCTTTTGTTTATTGTCTCTAATAGCAATATTGTTCTCTCAGGAAAAAGATTAGATGAATTAATAGACGGTGGCCGCGACTGCCACGTTTGAATTACCTTTGAAGTGCATTCCTTCTCAACATGCTCAATGCCGAACAATTGCAACAGTTGCAAAGGATTTTTCACGGGTTGATCATCATTAGTGACTTTGTATAATCATCTAAAAGCTGAACAGAATCAAAAACTTTGGTCTAGTGGTCATATCAAGACATTGCCAAGTTAGATGTCCTGGTTCAATTCCCGGCGGGTAATCATACATCAGTTCTTAGGTGATAAATTTGAACTATTGAAGACTGGATGTAAAATACCCAATATATCTATCTACATTTCAAAACGTAATGTAAAATCTTGTCAGTTTAAAACACAGACATTTATAGTGTATTAGCACCTACCAATCAAAGACTAATTCCCACAACTAAGGGAGGGGGAAAATTGACACCAAAGATTCATTCGCATAACTAAGGCTCAAAGTAAGGCCAAAATCTTTTCTGTGAGGAGGGGGTTATGAAAAATTCTGGTTTGAAAATTCAAATGGGGGTGAGACCAGTGTTGACATTAGTGAGGGGGTTAGAGGGATTCCCTCTTTTATTACAATTACAAACAGGGAATTTTCTATTACTTGGAATTAAACCCCTGCACGGCAACTTCGAATTAAGCCCCCACGGCAACTTAAAATTAAGCTGCCACACAGTTTGGAATTAAGCCCCGCACAGCTTGGAATTAAGCGCCCACACAGCTTGGAATTAAGCCCCCGCTCTACATTTCCTAACTCCACCCATATCCCCCAAGAGCAATAAATATCTATTGCATTTTCAATACGCTCGATGCCTTCCACCTGTCAAAATATATACATTCAAACTTTTCCATGCAGTTATAAATTCCTGAAGTAAGTCTCTATTATGCAATTCTTTCATTCATTTAGGTGATTCATTCATGGGTTGATTATAATCAGCAGATAATCTATGGATGTTTATTTAATTATTGATAATTAAGATACCTAAGTGATCTAGTGATCATATCATCAGCTTCACAATCTAGCGTCCTGGTTTAATTCCTGAGTCTCCGCAAAGTGTATAACATCTCCTAACAAAAAATTGTTTCAACAAAATATTTTGATTTTCCCTAAGATTTTCATTAAATAAGTCAATGATTCAATCTTTTTTGTCAAGTACCCCCTTCCCCACACCCACACCCACTTTAAGGTGATATTTTAAAAGTTCAGAATATTCTTTGGGCCAATGGGTTTCTCTTAGTCCCCCACCCCCTCATGAGTTATGTCCTCCCCAATCAAATTATGTCCCCAACCCATTCCATAGATGAAGCTTGAGAGCCTGCATATCTGCATATGCAGAGATGTCAAGAGTTTATCTGTGTATTAAGTCATTTGGATGAGGATGATATGCCCCTCTCCCCTCCAATTAAAAATAAGAGTTTATAATTCACGATGGATACAATAACAAAAAAATCTTCTTTTCTTTTACGGTCGCCTAGCAGCCTAGTACAAAATTACTTCAATTTATAATATTCAACATTTCTCTGTTTGGAGAGGAAGGGGCCATGAAACATTGAAATTTAAATGGGGTCCCATTGCGGGCTCTACCTGATTAACAAGATGAAATTAAGCAGATCTCAATATCCTCAGATGTTAATTATAATATAATGAGTGACATTTAATTGGAGTCCATAAAATAACATTATCATCCCACTACAACATTGAGTACCAGGCTTGTCTATCTCCACAGCAATTTTAAATAAGTACAGTAACCTAACAGACTTTTCAATGTACATTTCAAAAATCAAAAGTGTATGTCAGAAATGTGTCACCTCCGTTACCATGGTAATTTGCTGTCCTTAATTTGCATAAATGAATAATTAGCCAAAGTTTTGACATTTTTGTAAAGAACATTCTAGGTCATGTTTGATGTTATAAATAAACAGAAAAAATATGTTATTCAGTGTAAGAGATTAATACTAAAGAGGGAGGCTCGTCTCATTAAAATACGGTAAAATTTGGGATGCGATATTTTGACGTCACTTCCAGTTGTGGGCGCAAGATCCGATCCACTGTCTAGACGTTTGTATTATTATAGTACAGCCAGACACTAGCATGTACGTTGTGTGTGCCGAGTTACATACACAGCGCATTACGTTACTGTGGCGAGAAACTTGTTTGTTTTTTTCAATGCGTTTTTGTCAGAAAGCGAAAGTGAAATATTGGTATTTAATACTACAATAATATTCACCAAATGAAAATTACTGAGAATAAAAAGAAGAAGATAAAAGCAAAAGTAACAATAAATGATTCTACCGGGCTGCCGAGGCTCAAACTCACGACTGTTGATTTGAAGAAAAAAAATGCTTCCGATTGCCATAACCAACTGGGCTAACTCGTGAAATGACCTTCAAATCGTTTTAAATAACTATATACCTTGCAATACAAGACAACGAATCGCACAGCAAAATTTCAATTAATCAAAATTTTTGAAAGGAACACATATGACGATTTCGCCTCTTTAAATGTGTCTGATTGTCACGTCCGTTACCGGAGATTCACCCTCCATCCAGTCATCCAAAATTCATGACCTCAGATTTATAGCTCTATATTTGGGATCAAAGGGGGGGGGGGAGCTAGAAGGCTTACCCTACCACAGAATAAATATGTCTGACAGTGGCCATTCATGATACACAGTTATGCTGTACATTTTTCAATCGGCAGATACACATTCTCCGTCTATAACGGAAAATCGTTTCCAAATCTGTGCTCTGGGTAAATAAACAAGATGAGGGGCGGACTGGGGGTTAAAATTCCGTCGGTCAAGGTGCCCCGACTTGGCGGACTGAACGGGGAGGGGGCGAGTCTTGAGCTTCGATTTGCCACTCCTGTGGTTTTTCACGCTTTATGAGGCATATTATACATTATTTGAAGCAAGGGGCGGTACCAGAGTTGGGGCGTATCGGTCATTGGCCTATGGACTGACCGGCCAATCTACCATTGGGCAAAATATGTTTCATCTATATCAGGACCGTAGGAGACCTTTGATTATTGGAGGGGCCGATACGTAACCTTCATATACCAGCAATGTCCAGGGCATTGTTTATAGCTTAAAATATATCAACTTATCTGCTTATACAGTTATATAGCATTGTTTTCCTTAAAATATATTAACTTATTATACCACTATGTATATTATTGAGGGGCGGGGGAGAGAGATCCCCAGTTCCATAGACTCATACTCGCGGCCCTGTCCATAACTAAACTATTTATGGAACATGATCGGGGGACTCTGGTAGGCCTATATACCTCAATGTTGTATTTATACCGATTTTTTACTCTTTTTTTTGTGTGTCGGCAATGACATAGTAGATGTTGCTGTAGGATATGTGTGACGTCTTCATGGGACGTACAACATATAAAATGTAAAACGTTAACAACGAAATTCATGCTGCATAATGATGATGGTCCTTAATATAAATTTGATATGCAAACGCACAAAGTTGAGACAGCGTGAATGCACCCCCACTCAACACACACACACACACGCACGCACACACACACACACACACACACACACACACATAAGCATATGCTTTATTATCAAGCAAGTTCTCTTTGCATACGCTGTGTGTTGGGAGGGTACGGGGACCAGCGGAGGTCGAGCAGTTTCTAAGACTGCTCGACCGGTCATACATGCAAAAGAAGGGGGCGCTATTGCAGCTCATCCCCCACTAAAAATGTCGGAGGCCTCCCCCCTCCCCCAAAAAAAAAAAAAAAGCCGTAAATATGTTAGGTTTAATTCTTATCGACTGGCTGACTGGATTATCATTAATTTTGAACCCAAACATTTTTTGCAGTTTGCACCAAAATTCTCCAATTTGGGGCCACAAAAATCCAATTTTGGACCACAAAATTTTCAAGTTAATATCCGATACTGAAAATTTGTGGGAAAAAAAAAAGCCTTGATTGTAAATTAAAGGTATATCCAGGGAATTAAGATTTTTTTTTGGAAGAAATAAAGCTAATTTTTGATCAGAACGGTTTCTAAATGTGAAAATAACATTTATAATATTTATACTACGGTATGAAAAATCATTTCTTTAAGTCTTTTTCATAAGATGACTGAGTAACTTAATTGCTGTAATGTATGAGAAGGAGCAAAATATAAACTCTTTTATGTATTTCTTTCACATTTGTTGTATTATAATTCAAATATTAAGGATAATTAATGGTCAATTTTCAGCTAATTTTAAAGTTGATGGTGCATTTTCACCACATGTTTTTGCGATGAGAATCCTACCTGTCCATGTCCCTTTAAAATATCAACTATGGTAAAAATGTGTTTTGATAGATAATATCAGTAGGGCCTACACAAACTGGTCCTGTTGCACGACTCAAACATTAACGAAATAAACAATCTCAAACAAAACTCCGGGACAAAAGTCAAAATTAAAGAGGGAGGCTCGTCTCATTCAAATACGGTAAAATTGGGGATGCGATATTTTGACGTCACTTCCGGTTATGGACGCACGATCCGATCCACTGTCTGTTTATACATGGATTTAGAAGAGAACTCCATGGTTTGTACAGCCAGACACTAGCATGTACGTTGTGTGTGCCGAGTCACATACACAGCGCATTACGTTACTGTGACGAGATACTTTTTTTTTTCAATGCGTTTGTCAGAAAGCGAAAGTGAAATATAAGTAATATAATACTACAATAATCAGATAATAGTCACTAAATGAAAATTACTGAGAAAAAAAGAAGAAGAAGATGAAAGCAAAAGTCGCAATAAACGATTCTACCGGGGCTAAATTGCTTCCGATCGCCGTAACCAACTGGGCTAACTCGATCGTGTAATGACCTTCAAAGGGTTTTAAATAACTATATACCTTGCAATACGAGACAACGAATCGCGCAGCAAAATTTAAAGCAATCAAAAGATTTGAAAGGAATTTTAAATATTGTGCACATATGACGATTTCGCCTCTTTAACACTCCACAGCTTGTAATAAACATATATTGCACCATGCTCTGTTTGTATGGCCAGGGATATGTTAAATAACACATCCCTGGTATGGCAAAGCTTGGTATACACATTGATATGATCAACATTGTGAAACAAAACATACTTTTTAAGCATGAATTTACAATCTACAGTTCACACAAGAACAGCATTCATTTAACCCAAGTATATAAAAGCGCTATTCCTATGTAATAAAAACACATTCAACGCTGGATCTTCACCTTCCTGAGGTTACTTGAGGCTGGCTCTATTCCAACTCCCTGCTCTCAGAAAAAAAACATCCTTGTGGTATCATATGTTGTGGACTGAAGTGTGTGTGTTACAAGACACTTACCTGGAAATCGTTCAAGTGAAAGGTGTTAGAGTGGAGATGTTTCAGAGATTCAAAAATGGTTAATAAGGAGATGTACACCATATGCCTGTCGGAACCACCATACCACAGGGGCGACTGCCCTCCTTGCCCTAGAGTAAGGGGCCCTTTTGAAATTTAGGGCGGACGGGGCAGGAGGTACCCTTTTGAATGTTGGGGGCGGACCGGGGTAAGAGGTGCCCTTGTGAAAGTTACATGAAATTATTCAAGGTCATTCTTAAAGCTTAAAAACAAATAAAATCTACTCACTCACAAATCCTACATAGTACATACAAAATGAAACAGACATTTAGTATTTTTTTTTACATTTAAAGCAAGTGATTTACCAGGGGACTTGATACCTAGGACCGTGATGGGAGGGGGCATGGCCCCCAATAATTTTTAAAATCCAATAGGCAATTGCCAACATTGGTCCTGGCTCTCCAATCTCAAACCCATGTAGGCGGGATTTGCTTACCGAACGTTGGGAGGGTGAGTCAAAAGTGTGTGTGTGAGCGGGGAGGAACAAAAGCATACATTTGGGAAAAGTGGGAGGTGGGGCAAGTGTCCCTTGCTCCCCCAAATACCGCCTATGCTCAACTTTTGTAGGAACCGGGAGCCCGGGGGAAAGGCTAATTTTGAAAACGTGAATAAGTTGAGAAGACATTTTTTTTCTGACACTCCTCATTTGAGAAACAATTTTTCTGAAACACTCATTTGAGAAACAATTTTTCTGAAACACTGTCATTTGAGGCAGTTTTTTGCTCAACTGTTTTTCATTTGAGAGGACAAAGCTGGCGTCTAACGGGGAATGACAGGACAGAACTGCACTCTATTGCGAAATAAGGGGGTCTACGGGGGCTTCATCGTTGGAATAATTGGACAAAACTACGTTTTTAACGGGGAAAAAATGGCGTCAACGGGGAAATAACAGGACAGACCTGCGCTTTAATGCGAAATACGGGGGTCTATGGGGGCTTAATCGTGGGAATAATCAAACAAAACTACGTTTTTAACGGGCAAAAATGGCGTCAACGGGGGAATGACAGGACAGAACTGCGCTTTAATGCGAAATACGGGGGTCTACGGGGGCTTAATTGTGGGAATAATCGGTTGAAAATTTGAGCATGCACTTTTTGAAGAAAAAAAAGAAGAAGAAGAAGAATTTGAAGAAGAAAAAGAAGAAGAAAAGAAGAAGAAGTTTTTGAAGAAGAAGAAGAAGAATTTGAAGAAGAAGAATGAATAATCGGAAGAAAAAATTTGAAGCATGCAGAAGAAGAAGAAGAAGAAGAAGAAGAAGAAGAAGAAGAAGAAGAAGAAGAAGAAGAAGAAGAAGAAGAAGAAGAAGAAGAAGAAGAAGAAGAAGAAGAAGAAGAAGAAGAAGAAGAAGAAGAAGAAGAAGAAGAAGAAGAAGAAGAAGAAGAAGAAGAAGAAGAAGAAGAAGAAGAAGAAGAAGAAGAAGAAGAAGAAAGAAGAAGAAGAAGAAGAAGAAGAAGAAGAAGAAGAAGAAGAAGAAGAAGAAGAAGAAGAAGAAGAAGAAGAAGAAGAAGAAGAAGAAGAAGAAGAAGAAGAAGAAGAAGAAGAAGAAGAAGAAGAAGAAGAAGAAGAAGAAGAAGAAGAAGAAGAAGAAGAAGAAGAAGAAGAAGAAAAGAAGAAGAAGAAGAAGAAGAAGAAGAAGAAGAAGAAGAAGAAGAAGAAAAGAAGAAGAAGAAGAAGAAGAAGAAGAAGAAGAAGAAGAAGAAGAAGAAGAAGAAGAAGAAGAAGAAGAAGAAGAAGAAGAAGAAGAAGAAGAAGAAGAAGAAGAAGAAGAAAGAAGAAGAAGAAGAAGAAGAAGAAGAAGAAGAAGAAGAAGAAGAAGAAGAAGAAGAAGAAGAAGAAGAAGAAGAAGAAGAAGAAGAAGAAGAAGAAGAAGAAGAAGAAGAAGAAGAAGAAGAAGAAGAAGAAGAAGAAGAAGAAGAAGAAGAAGAAGAAGAAGAAGAAGAAGAAGAAGAAGAAGAAGAAGAAGAAGAAGAAGAAGAAGAAGAAGAAGAAGAAGAAGAAGAAGAAGAAGAAGAAGAAGAAGAAGAAGAAGAAGAAGAAGAAGAAGAAGAAGAAGAAGAAGAAGAAGAAGAAGAAGAAGAAGAAAGAAAGAAGAAGAAGAAGAAGAAGAAGAAAGAAGAAGAAGAAGAAAGAAGAAGAAGAAGAAGAAGAAGAAGAAGAAGAAGAAGAAGAAGAAGAAGAAGAAGAAGAAGAAGAAAGAAGAAGAAGAAGAAGAAGAAGAAGAAGAAGAAGAAGAAGAAGAAAGAAGAAGAAGAAGAAGAAGAAGAAGAAGAAGAAGAAGAAGAAGAAGAAGAAGAAGAAGAAGAAGAAGAAGAAGAAAGAAGAAGAAGAAGAAGAAGAAGAAGAAGAAGAAGAAGAAGAAGAAGAAGAAGAAGAAGAAGAAGAAGAAGAAGAAGAAGAAGAAGAAGAAGAAGAAGAAGAAGAAGAAGAAGAAGAAGAAGAAGAAGAAGAAGAAGAAGAAGAAGAAGAAGAAGGAGGAGAGGAGGAGCAAGATGAGGAGCAAGAAGAAGCAGGGCGTTAAATTTGAGACGGCATTTTTCGTTTCGATGTGTACCTTAGTTTTTAAAATTCCTTGAGCTTGCTCTTTTTTTCTCATCCATCCACTTTTGAGAGGATAGTTTAAAGAAAAAAGTGGTAAAAAACGAGGGAAATGGGTTAAAAAGCGAGGGACTTTTTTGCGTACACGCGATAATGACGTCATTGCCTTGAGTTGGGACAAAAGTATCTATGACGTTATGAAATGTAGATGTGTATTATGTTGTATGTGACAGTCTAGGACTGTCCGGAGAGAACCGCCATGACGACGGAAGGTCGACGAACCTTGCGCCGTGCCAAAGCACTACTTAAACCCGATTTCGCCCGAGTTATATTGCCTTATGCGAGGTTGACGAAAATACAGTCGCTACCCCCGTCTAACATCAGGCAATTCTAGCGTATCAAGGGTAAGCAAGGTGTGTTTTCTTCCTTGTGACTGTTGGCGTGTACATTCTTCATCCTGGGATATTTTCAAGCAATTCATAAACCAATCTATTAATTCACATGTCATTGCCAGCCACCAACTTAAAAAAAAACCTGAAACACACTTACCATATTCAAATCCCAAAGTAATTACAGTGGCAGATTTATTTGAGCAAGACACTAATGAATGACGCAACCCCGTACTTTCGGATCAGGCTCATAGTCCACCACCCCTGCTGTTCTCCTAAGCGACGACGATTGGTCTCTCTCCTTATAGTGAGTCATGGTAATCAAAACACGCAGTATGCACACAATACACCACAGTAAGTATAACACGAAATGTCAACACGTTATAACTCAATATATAATAACACGTTGCGGTTATTAGTGTAGCGGACGAATGCTATGAATGATAAAACAAAATCTTCACCCCGCTTTTAAATTATCAGTTTTGAATGACATTCAATACTGTTGCCATATATGGTCATCACACCACTATTAAATGATCAATCGGATGGATTCAAAATAACAAAATTTTGTTACGTATGTAATGGACCAATACCATTATCTAATATTCGTCTTTCATGTCTTATCCCATGGTAACAGACATCAAGGACATTTAAACAAGGGATCTATTTTGATCCAATAAACACACATGGATTATGAACGGTTTTTTTCTTTCTCATCCTACTGATATCGATTTGCCATGCAAACATCTTCACAGATAATTTTTCCCTATCATCACACTTTAACCACTCTATTATTAAATACGCATTATGTACAAAAATGATGTATCGATCAGTCTATTTTTGGCCATGCAAACATCTTCACAGATATCCCATTGTTATATCATCACATTTTGACCGCCCTATTATCAAACACGCATTATGTACAGAAATGATGTATCGATCGGTTCTCTTTGTCAAACACATGGAAATTTAAACAAAGGATATTTATTAATACAATACACACACATGGATTATGAATACAATTTTTTCTCATACTATTGATATCGATTTGCCATGTTAACATCTTTACAGATAATTTTTCCCCGTTATCATCTTTGACCACTCTTATTAAACACGCATTATGTACAGAAATGTTGTATCGATCGGCTCTACTAACTCCCATTATTAAACATCAATAACCAAAAAAAACGCATGATGTGCACAAAATAGATCGACTGTATATCCTACATTTAAAAACAAGGCCCGTAACGATAACTCAGTCAAATTGCGTTCGGTTTCTTCTACAGTTAGAAGTTCATGTCCTCAGATGACCCCAGAAGCAGTACCGATTAACGGCAGTTGGTACATAGATCTAAAGTGAAATTTAACAAAGGATACGGACCACAGAAAGCAAAATTGACACAACGGTAAATTGGGGAAAAAGGATGCGGAATAAATCCTTCTTTTTTTTTCCACCTCGCGGGAGAAATTCGACACTTTTATCCAGGATAAATGTGCAGGATGACCCTAGCAATCATGTTTGTTTTGACGTCATACTCCAACTTCTGTTGGTTGGAGTTAGCCCGATGTTAAACCGTATGCAATCAAATCAATCCATACAGGACAGAGGAAAAGTGGGATCATACTTTCAGTGGCCAAAAGAGCTACGCCCTTTGTTATCTGAATGTCGATTGATGGAGCTGACTGGATTATTGGTTGTTTACATACATTGGGTACTTACGTATGGTGTAATCACAGCGCTTATACAATTTGAAGTTAGATAGTTATCATATATTACGTTATTTCCCCGTAGACGCCAGTTTGTTCGTAAAAACGCAGTTCTGTTTGCTCAAATCATAATGTTTGAGCAAAAATTGGCCCTACTGCTATGGCTAGAACGGTTCTTTTTTTTGTTAGAGTCACACTGTAGCGAAATAACTGTAAGTGTTCATTATAAGTGACTAAGGCCTACAGGAGAGAAAAAACGTTTAATCCCAATGAGCATCTGATAGTGAATTGTCCGTGAATTTCTTAAGGCATTCTGTTCCCGAGCTGCATGAAAGATGATCAATCATGCTAAGAAAAGTCATGCATATTGGTCACAAAATGTTACAAAAGGTATAGTAAACGTAGATTTTACCCCATTTTTTTTTATCTTAACACAAATATGGAGTATAGATTAAGAGTACAAAATAGTCTGAGATTCCCGCGCTTTCTCTCTGACCAATCACGTTACATGAATTATAGGTAAAAGTTACCGCCAAATTGAAAATTCTTAAACTGGCGCTAAGCATTTGATAAAAGTCTTTTTTTTTTTTTCTTATTTTAGTAAAAATGCGCAAAGATTTTAGATCCTATTTGCACAGGGTGGATTGTAAAAAAAAATAGTTTCCCTACTTTTACAAGTATATTGGTCTATGACAAACACAATCTACTTCAATAGTAAAAAATACTTTAAAACCTCCTTTCTACAACTCTATACGATATTCATTTTATTCTTTAATTGATCCTTTTTAACGTCCTTGAGAAAATATATAACAAAAAAGAAGTCAAAAACTATAGTTAATTACAAAAATAAAAAAATAAAAAATGTGTTTATGGCTAAAGGTCCCCCCCCCCCTCCTAGGACTAGTTGCCCTGGTATTATTGACATATTTAATATATATATTATATATGTCGGGGTGTCACAACGGCCAAGCTGCTTATTGTTACCTAATTCTAAACACGATCACATGAGTGGACTGTACAAAATATATATTAAAACTTTTTTTATAACAAATGAATATTTTCCCATCCTCACAAAAACTCAAAGACACTATACATTAATAGCGACTGATATTGATTTTTTACTATGATTCGTACACCTTCGAAAATCGTCATGCAGTATCATCATAAGGAAAAAGTTTGCTCATGTTGTCTCTTAGCAGAGTAGGGTATCGATTTTTTCCTTATCTCCAGCCTAAAAATAAATATCGTTTCAGTTCCATTGTATAGTTTCATGTACTACAACAGTTTGCATAGAATTAGGAACATGTTCTTCATTGGGGGTACAAAGATGCTACAACACTGGTTCAATGGTAAAAAAAAATGCAGTATAATATGACGCCTTTTAGGCGCCTTCTTTCGCATCATTCTCGTTGTGCAGGTGTCTTCTTTCATCGTTGTAGGTTCCAAAAAAATTGCTTTTAATTTCGTAAAGTCGACCCACAATATTTTTGTTGAATACTTGATGTTACATATGAAACACTTATTTCATACTACGGGTATCAACATTGTATATAATTTCACTTGCATCACAGGATAGTCTCGACAACGGAGCTCTTGATTGTGTGGTAGATGATGCTCCTGACAGCAGTAACATTCCTTTTGAGAAAAAAAAAACCTTTGTTGCCATTACCTAGTGACATTTCCCTCACATGGCCGCCTGTTCGGCCTTGTCCCAGTTAGCCAAGTTGGCCCATTAGACATTTTAACCACACCCATACCTGTTCGCATAGCCTTGTCCCATTAGACATTTTTGTCATGTCCCTGCTTGTTTGGACTGTTTTTTGCCTACGGCATGTTCTAACACGTTTATAACGTCATCTCCGTGACCTTTCCCTGACCTTTTTCCGAGGCAGACGTTCCTATTCGTGTCTGAGCTTCTCTTTTTTTCAGTTTCATAATGTATGCATAGGTTGATGCAGGGAGTTGTTAAGAACTGAAGATTTCTTATCTTTGATGCCCCAAAATGGCTGAAAATCAAAACAAACTGACAAAGTTCGTAAAATTTAACGGATGATAAAAAGATAATTTTAAATTCTCATGTTAAAATCAACTCATATAAGCAATAAAAGGTTACCATTTCTAAACAGGCAGAAATTTTTTCTGAAAATTCGGGGGAAATTGTGTAGTGGTTTATTGGTGAAGCCTTGGGTCTGAAGATTCTTGTCTTTGATGCTACAAAATGGCTGAAAATCAACACAAACTGACCAAGTTCAGAAAATTTAAGTGATGATAAGATGACAATTCTAATTCTTATGTAAAATTCTACTCAGATAAGCATTATATGGTTACCATACAGACAGAAAAGAAATTTCTCCTGAAAATTCAGGAACATTGGGCAGTGATTCATGGACAGATGGGTGGAGCCGGGTTCTGAGGATTTCTTGTCTTTGATTCCCCAAAATGGCTTAAAATTAATACAAAGTTCCAAAATGTAAATGAAAAATTGTGGGGTCTTCAGGGCGATCCAGGAGGGCCCCTTGGAAGGATCCAAGCCCCCGAAAAATCAACACAAACTGACAAAGTTTGGAAATTGTAATTGATGAAATGACATGACAGACGAAAATTTCAAATTCTCAAGTTAAATCGACTCAGATAAGAATTCTTCTGAAAATTTCATGTTTTTGATTCCCAAAATTGTTGAAAATGAACATAAACCTGACAAAGTTCGGAAAATTTAAGTGATGATAAGAAGACAATCTTAAATTCTCATGTTAAAATCGACTCCGATATGTATCATAGCGGTAAAGCACCATTTCAAAATAATCTAAACCATGTAAACAGACATTTCTCCTGAAAATTAAGAAAATTGGGGCAAAATTGTTGAAGTGTACAAAGGGTTCAGTCTTACTCGGAAGATTTCTTGTTTTGTTTGCCCTAAAATGGCTTAAAATCAATACAGAAATCCAACATGAAATTGATGAAAAAAGACACTGGCAATTTTAAATTATAATGTTAAAATCTACTCAGATAAGCATCCATTTCTCAACAGGCAGAGGAGAAATGCTGGAAATTGAGAAAATGCGGCAAAAATTGTTGAATTCATGGACGCAGCTCTGGTAGTGTCCAGGAGTCGAAGCCCCCGGAAGATTTCAAGTTTTTGATGCCAAAAAATAGCCAATGATCATCGGGGTTCTGGATTTTAAATGTATACGTGGGCGAAAATCTTTGATACGCCTCAGTTGCCCAACTCGAGCCTAGAGTGAAGATATATCTGATATCTATAGACGATTTGGACATGGTTGAGATGTATCTCTAATTAAAACCATTCAGCCGACATTTTAAATCTCTGCCGACTGAGTGCCCAAGTATGATGTTGTCATCATCATGATGCCAAGCCGATTCTGATATCTAAACGAATCTATTCGGGCATGATTGAGATGTATCTCTGATTCAAACAGTACATCCGACATTTTACATTTCTGCCCGACTAAGTGCCCAAGTATGATGTTGTCGGAGGTCATGCCGAGTCGGAGATTGGGAGGAATGATTTTGCTATCTAGCTGAGTCAGGCATGACTGAGATATAATCTGATATAAGTATATCCGACTTTCGACGTTCCACATTTCTGCCCGACTAAGATCGTTATCTGGCCAACCGAGAGAAGGGGGGTGGCGGGGTGTGTTGGGGGCGCTCGTACGGCCATAAAAATAACAAAATAATTTTGATATTATCTAGAACATTGAAAGTATTTTTGTCTTTAATAAAATGAAAATAATGGGCAAATTAATTTTCCCACATTTTTTTGTTGAAAACTGGGCCATATTTTTGTCCGACAGTCCAACGAAATAGTCAAAATTGGATTTGCCCGACGAAATGTTTTGAAGGTGGGGATAAATGTAACACCCCCCTCCCTAATAAGTTACGCCCCTGTATGTATATCCATCCATCTTGTATGAAACGGGTCCCATTGCAGTAAACACATTTTTTGAGGAATCATCAGTGCTTAAAAATGTCATATTTCGTAGTACAAAAATATAATTAACTCCGATCTGAAGTTTGTGCAATAATGACAGAAATCGAGCTTGTTGTGACATCGCAATATCAAACAGTCAAACGTATCTATGTAGACTATTGAAATATTTCCAAGAACTTGTCATTTACAACCATTTAATATGTCAGGAGAGTTTTAAAACATTGTCTAGTACACAAATGGTGATTTTCCACCTTCAGATATTTTGCTATGGGAAACACACTTCTGAGATTCGTATATAAGGTCGCGCCTATTTGCAAGGCAGTGCCTTCCGAAACAGTAAAAGAACACAGCTAGGCTATATGTCAGATTAGCGATACAAAACAGCCATACGTAAGACAGTTAGTCGTAAGGCAGCATGTAAGCAATAATACACAGCTATAATTCTGTAGGCAGCCATTTGTAAGGCAGTGGTTCACACGGCCGGAAGGTCACCGTATAGGTTGCACGGAACTAATAAGGTATCACTCCGCCATACAAAAATTAGAACCGTCAGAAAAGGCTAATAAATATATTTTCGAGAGGTCCCATTTCATGGGACAGGAAACTGAGAAGTTAAAGATTTCAGGAATGGTAGAGAAAGATAGGACTTGACTATGCATATCCAAACTTGACAAGATTTGTTTCAGTAAGATTTTCATGGGGAACTATTTTACCATGGACCCACAACAAAATTTGAGTGATTTGGTGAGGGCGTATTACACCTCTTCACTTCAGCCTAAAAAAAGGTGCCAAAATCTACCCTCATCTGAGAAATGTTAGATGGTACTTTTTGGAAAACATCACAAAAGATCCCAAATCTAAAACATTCTGGTACAAAGAACCCCAAACTTCACTTTTTATCATAGGTTTCAATAGGGAAAATAATTAGTTCCGTGCCACCTATTAACATTTCGCTTGTACTGTGTATGTGTGTGATCGATGGACAGGGCATTATCTGATTATCAACTAATAGGAAATTTATAGTTTATTGCTAACCACTTATGCAAGTTAATGGCAAACTCACAATACTTTTGCAGTAATTTATCTATAGCAGTCAAGTTTTTAAATTTAACACTAAAAAATTCAAAGGCAGCATGTAAGCAATGATACACAGCTATAATTCCATAGGCAGCCATTTGTATGGAATAAATTTAACAGAAATATCAAATGAATAAAAGAAAACAGAGATGTTGACATTTTTTGATTCATATCCACAGAATTATCATTAATTTTGGACTGAAAGAAACTCCTTGAGCGTGCACCAAAATTCTTAAGTTTTGGACAAAAGGAATTCAATTTTGGAGCAAAAATCTTAAATATTGGACCAAAAATCGCCAATTTTTGGAACAAAATTTACCGTGAACTTCGCAACATATTTGATTTAATTAATTATGGTCAGGGTTGGTATCGTCCCAAACGCATTAACTGTAATCAAGACAACATAAAATCAAGTTTTGTAAGGGATCAGCCACCGGCTTAAAGAGCTTTTCTGGGAGGGGTAAAATGTCCTGAAATGCAAAAAGTTTTATCACGTAACTTTTACATCATGCAGAATGAGGGAAGGTATCGTCCCCACAAAGAAATTCAAAAGTGAACGCAGCCGTGCTGGTAACGTCACTTCCGGTTTTTAATTTGCCTTATTGATCGCGAAAAATCTGCGATCTTATCGATCATCATCACACAGTAGGTTCCTATGTTCGGTCCGGCGGATGTGTGATCGATAACATCGCAGATTTCTTGCGATTAATGGGAAAATTGAAAACCGGAAGTGACGTTACAAGCACGGCGGAGTTCACTTCTGAATTTGTTTATGGGACCATACCTTTCCTTTAAGTTGTATAAACGTTATCCTTCAAGTTTTTTAAATATTGAACATTTGAAGAAAAAAATCAAAAATAAGGCAAATAAGTCATCAAAAACAAGTCAGCCATAAAAAAAAAAAAAAGCCATATTATCACTTAAAGCCAAATATATTTTCTGCGGCCAAACAAGTCTCACGCAAACCCTAATTATCGTGCTTCGATTTTCATTCTTTCTATATAATGAAGACACTCTTCCAGAAATTGTTTCAACTTTTTTGCTGCCAACAACCAATTTCATTCATACAACATCAACCTTGGCAAAGAACTTAAGGATTAGTTCAGGGGTCAAGCAAGTCCATCTTTTATGAAAGATGACTTCAAAAGAAACAAAATGGTGAAGAAAGCGTTCAAGCGTTTTCTCTTTCATAAGAAAGAGAAAAATATTAGAAACAATGGAGTACAAAATTAATGTTGATATTTTATTCATACCAGGAGATATTCAGATTTAAGGTTTACAAAAAAAATGGCAATAAACGAATAAGAAAAGGCTAAGTATGACATCACAGCAACACATTATCCCTAAACGTTTATGTATTTCATTCAAATCTATCATCCATTTTTATTAGTAAAACCTGCTATAAAAATAAATTAATAAAATTTAGGTATGTATATATATATATATATATATATATATATATATATATATATATATATATATATATATATATATATATATATATATATATATATATATATATATATATATATATATATATATATATATATATATATATATATATATATATATATATATATATATATATATATATATATATATATATATATATATATATATATATATATATATATATATATATATATATATATATATATATATATATATATATATATATATATATATATATATATATATATATATCTATATATATATATATATGTATATATATATAAAAAAAATCTTTTTTTTCCAATTGCTAAAACCATTGATATGCCAGGAAAGTAAAGCAAAAAGCATGATCTAGTAAATACTTTATTAACCACCTGAAAAAATCAATTAGTAAATCAGTTATATATATATATATATATATATATATATATATATATATATATATATATATATATATATATATATATATATATATATATATATATATATATATATATATATATATATATATATATATATATATATATATATATATATATATATATATATATATATATATATATATATATATATATATATATATATATATATATTGTTTATATAAATTATAATTGTTTATCAGTTATAATCTCTATAACGCGGAGGTAAATAGCTTTCAATTCGTGTGTTTTGATTGGTCGAAACGCAATTATACAATGTGCACTTACATTGATAGACCAATCAGTATCGTTTTGGAATAAAATGTAGGCCGCCACATTTTAATCACGATAGATGGCATTTAAACACATCTACAATTTATGAGAAATTGAGCACGTCAGCCGTCAACAGTGGATTTTCATTTAAATAATTTGTTAGTTGGAATAGAACGACATATAATTAATCAATAATCTTTTGAAACAAATATTAAATAATCCCTTTCATCATCAAATGTCACACTCAAAAGGGAATGGTCAAATTTGAAAATGCTATGGTTATCTAAGCACTAATCTAACTATGATCAAAATTTAACACAAAATATAGTCAAATCAGACTATGTCATGATCAAATTTGGATTAAGTTTTTTTGACCAATCAAATTGTAGTATTTTGACCACGCATAAAGGAATAATTATCAAGAAGACATACCAAACGTCCTCAGTAGACTTTCCGCACTATAGTCATTTTTACACAATGAACTGTAAGTCTGCGTACCACCTTCACGGAATAAGATATTGAAGTAGCTTCTTTCCCATTTTGTTTTTTTTAAGGTCTCTTTCATCTGTTCATATAAGATCAACTTACTTGATCTCTGCACTAATCAATAAGATATTGGTAATTGGTAGCGCGGTTTTCCATTTTAGCCTCACGGATTTGATCCACAGTGGGTCACCAAGCAGTGCCCCATAATTGGTTAATTAAACGGTTGTGGGCGTATTGATATAAATACTGCAATAGAATTCTGTCAGTTTGTTTTGACGTTATAAACCTCAGTAAACCTAAGTTAAAAAAATAATAATAATTAAATCCATCTGAGCCATGCACGAGACCCATATGGCCGGTGCTTATTCCCGGTTTCCTTGGCGTAAGCAGATGAGAGCACACGGCTCACCCTGGATGAGACGCCAGTCCATCACAGGTTAAACTCCCAAGCAATGCTGGTACTCATTTTACAGCGGAGTGGACTGGAACAAGTAGAGTAAAGTGTCTTGCTCAAGGACACAATACATCGTTCTCGGTGGAAACCGAACCCGGTACCTTTCGCATACGAGCAACTTACTCCAATTTAACCTTCGGTAAACCTAAACCCAACCAGTAATAGAGAATCATACTAAGGCTCTTATCCTTATTTCCATTTTGTGTACTTCGTGAAAATTTTACAAATTTGAAAATATCAGTCTTATTAAAACTCTGTTCGGATACGAACTTGAACTAAAGAGCAAAAAATTTTGTTAATGGTTTTCTAAACCTTTTAAAATTTATATGGAGTATTTGCATTGTTATGACCCGTGCATTAAATCTTGTTAAAGCGATAAAATATATGTAAACTTTTCTCGTTTTTTATTCTTTTTAGTTTTTTTATAGTTTTTTTTTTAATACATTTTAAACAATCTAACACGAAAATATTAGAAAAAGATTATGTTTTGGCATCGTGTTTATATGCGTATTTAATGCAGGGTTCAAAGGACTTTGTACTCGCGAATGACCCTCCTAAATTCGGGTCATTCCACTTGTGTTAAAGTCCTTGATCTAATGGTTGTATTTATCTGTCCGTAAGGCATATTTCGTTTCCGTTTTTGCAATAAAGTTTACAAAATGAAGTCATGTACCATGCAGTACCAAGAAGTGAACAACCAGTCACTGCCACCTTACGCGGGTATAATGAATACTCAGTCTAAATTTTATTTACATTTTCATGGACATTTTTTGGTGTTTTCCCCAAAAACAACTACTCTGGCGCAACGTAATCGTGCCTAATATAATTCCTCCTTCTTTTTAGTTGCGACTTAACAAATTAAAAGTAATGGTAATTCCAGATGCCAAAATAAGACAAGCTATAGCAATTGATATACTATTGACTCGAAAGCTGGTTAGGTTTTTCAGCTTTCAAGCAAGTTTTTAGCCCGGTAGTTGAAGGGGTTCACTGCGGGAAATGGTAAAATAACATAAGGGGCAAGTTTTTGTACACTTTTGCATCAACTGATTTTAAGGTCGTTCAAATAAGTGGATACAGCTATAGATATAGCCTGATAATCTAGGACAGAAAACCCACTTATTGATCTAGAGTTTAATAGGAGTACATTAAAATAAATGAAATGGTAAAGATAACGTTTAAAAATCTTATTTCGTTAAGGAGATTATTTTAAGGTTTTCATGTAGTGTACAAAGACTGAAACCCGGCTAATTGTGACATCACATCTTCATATTCCCCAAAAGTTACAACGGAAATAAAACACATGCGAATGTGTGTTTTTTGTGTGTTTTTTTTTTTCAAACAGTCAAACTTTTATGATGCAAAGCTCTACAAGTTCAAGAAAAGTTTTCCATTTTGATTTCGAGGAAAAAGATTAATAAAAGTACGGAATACTTAGTGATCCTTAGATTCTGTAGAGGTCTGAGCAATTATGAATAAGTGTTGCACTATACAGGGCCGTAATTCTTATCTGGAAAGTGTGTATGTGTGTGTGGAGAGAGGGGCGGAAGGGGGCATAGCCTCTTATCCAAAAAGTGGGGCAGGAGACTGAGGCAAATTTTCCCCACAATGTACTTAATTTTTAAAATTCTGCTTAAACGTGGGGACATGTCCCCTGTCACTATTATCAAGGAAAGTGTAACAAAATACACACAAGGATATGAGGATGTAATGTCACTATTAGCTGGGTTTCAGTCGTTTGTACACTAAATTTTGGGGCACCATGCAAAGACACTATACGATTTGATGATATATGCTTGTTATGTGGTGTCAAGTGCTAAATCCTACACTGCCTACACATGACTCTAGTCTGCTAGTTGTGCTACTGGTTTGACTCCCTACCACTGAGCCAGGCTGCGCGTATACGGAAGTCAATGTTTTCAAATATGACTGTGATGAAGCGCAATTTAAAAAAATGCCAGTCCACAGTTTCTTTGTATAATGACAGACTGAATAGTTAACTGTCGTGAATATTCATTATGTGACTCATATCAAAAAAGGTTTTTCGTTCAGAAAAACTTGGCAACAAAACGCATGCATGGAAAATAGTGTTATAAAAGCTTATAAAGTCAATTGCATCGCTAAACTGTTGATCCAGTTTATTGTTGAAATTTGTCACCTGACGAAAAAGGAACTTGACGTAAAACTGGTAAAGTTCCTCCTGCAAAATTATTGGAGCAAATCACTGCAAATATTATTCATAGACATCGTTTCTATTTTGTATTTGCTTTTGCGGTGGACTCACTGTGAGCCTTGCCCTTCACCTGACTGCCCTTGTAGAATACAATGATGTAATAAATGACATACAAAATATGATCTTATTTGTAATGAATGACGGAAATGTAGAACACTATGTAGAACTATTACCTGAATGAATATCTCTCTAAGTAACACAACATTTTATTGCCAAGAAGGAATTTCGAAAATAAGTTTTAATGTTTGTATTTATCATTTATATTATTTGAGTAACACTTTTCTGAATACATCTTGAATCAACTAAAATAAACCATTTTCAAAGCCTTTTCATAAATGAGATTACCAATATAAGTGCATCGCCTATCCAAAGAGCTTCCTCTTTGGTCTATCAGGAAGACGATCTAAACAAGAAACAATTTCTTCAATAAGGGGCTTTTCGTGTTGGAGGCCGTCATTTTTGTTATTTTTCATGACTCTTGTTATCCTGACATTTCCGCCTTATTCTTTTTTAATTAGAAAATATACATCTGAAAAGGAAACTTGAACCTAATTGATTATTTCCATGGCTCACAGCACTAATTTTTTTAATATTATCCATAATGAAATACGATTCTCATATGTCTACGTTTTTCCGCAAAATACATTATACATCCTTTTAATTTTCCAAATATTTGCAACAGTACACTTTTGTCCTTAAGAAACTGATTACAGTTTTCGAACTCTTAAAGTTACGAGTCTAAATACTTAAAAGGACGGTGTGGTGTTGTAAACATTTCTGAATTGCCACCTTTCGAATTGTAAACATTTCCACTGGCAGAATTGCCACCTTTTGAATCCTGCACCGTTTGTATGGATACCACCTTTCATTGTCGTTTCTAAATGAAATACTCAGTTCTATTCCTTTAACAACAGCATTAAACACCATAACTGCATGAAGCAATAAGGTTGGGGTGGCATATTACTAATATGCGAGCACATAACCAGAACTTGAAAAACAAATAATGCTGACTACACTCATTTTAAGGTTAATCCTTAATCTAATTCCCCTTAAGCAGTTAAATGTTCATCTTTTTGCAAAACTTTTTTTTGGGGGAACGTACGTTTGCTCCGTGCCCCCTTGCCGACCTCCTCACTATTACAACATCATTATATTTTTGAAAAGCGAAGTTAAATGTTCTGATATAATTTCGGAATACTTCAATAATTTACCAAAAGAAATGAATTGCGACAAATGTATCTTATTAAGCTTTTTCGGCTGAGATCAACTTCCAGATGAGAAAGCTGCCAAAATATCAACAAATACAAACTAAGATCTACAGTTTGCAAAAACTCCATAATGCTTTTGATGAACTTTATACAACATCAAGCACACTTGATAACTTCGAGCGTGGGAAAAGTTGGAATACGCAACAAAAGGCCTTGTTTCATCCAGTCAAGCGTAACGTGATAGCAACTGCATATCATACAGTGAATACGATCCTGATTCATGAAAACCTTTGGAGTTCAATATATTTTCAAAATGAGCTTTGTTGAATGCTTGAATTGTGAAGGTTTGATCAAACAATTTTTTTTGTATATCTTATTGTCTGTCAAAAGTTTTTAGAAAAAGTCACAGGAAATGTTTTTCATTTCCATTTTCAAAACGAATAACATATAATAATATAGTTACGTACATAAAGAAAATCGTGCACGACAATTTCATAGCTTGCACAAAACTATAAGTTTAAAATTGTTGTATAATATACTTTAATGTATTTCTGGGTATATTCATTAGATAAAACAAGGTTTCGTGCCAACTTCCTGGTAAAATATACATATATAGTTCACACGTATTAGAATTATCTCTTGTTAAAAAAATTAATTTTCTAATAATACGAATAAAAAATTTCTTTGTTAAACAACTAACTACAAGTATGATACTTTGAATACTTTCCATTTCTAACAGTCTAATATAATCAGATATTCTCCTTTAAAGAACATGGTAGATGATTATAGGAAATTAATGCAAAAAAAGTTTTCCAAAACATATATAGTTTGCATAACAAGAATATAATCACCTGAAAACGAAATTTAAAAAAACTAGTAAAATGGTTCGTTTGATCCAATTTTGACGGGAACGTTCCTATTTTTTGATTGTCTTGGTCAGTTGAACATTTGAATGGATTTTGAGGCACTTGAGCCCTGTCCATCAGTCAGTCAGTGAATACAGCTATCAACTTTGATCTGTTACATTTAATAATCTGGTCACGTATATAAAAGCAGCAACACATAATCAGATAAGAGAAATGTTTTAAAACACTTAATTAAAACAAATTTAAGAAGAAAATCATCTAAAAAAATATCAACAAGAGAATACCCCCTGAAAATTGATTTAGGTAAAATAATTTGTTAAATGTTCATATTTGTCAGTATGGGAGAAGGGATGCTTTAATCTGTTAATTTTAAGAATCATTCAGTAATCCTTCACTTTTAGAGATTGTTTAGCAGAAAGAATTATCTAAGAGCTTTCGCCAGTTTTGTTCTTTAACTAAAGCCATTAAATAATTATTCGCTTGATTTTTCTTATGTATGTATGCACGATGATATAGGACTATGTTGATATCTCATTCCGATTAGAAGCTATTGTATTTAGCAGTTTAAAAGATTCTACTAGTGTGTTGAAAAGTGACTGATTCCAAAATGTGATATCATAGCTGCACTTCTAAGACAATTTTTTTGAAAATAGCATTTTCATTTTTTATTATTAAATATATTATGTACATTGACAAATGACTGGATGAACAAAACATCCTCTTTTGAAGTTCATCATGACATATCTCAATAATGAAACAAAAAACACTTCCAATAATTTAGAGATGGTTACTTTTTTTTTCAAAGAAATGCATTAAACTGTTAAAATTATCTTGGAAGTGCAGCTATGACAGTACATATGAGTGACATTGTTGAATTATGAATTAATGGACCAGTCACTTTTCAACACACTGTAAACGTGATAACTCCCAGACGGAATACTAGATCAACATGGTTTTCACCAATTTGTTTCTTCAATTGTCTCTTTTATATAAATTCACATGGAAAATAACAGGAATACTACTTTAATAACGATCAACAATGTTAAGTTGTATTATTGGTTGACTGTGTAGAAAATAATTTAGATAAAGCTTTAACTGGCAGTTTAATAATTGTAATCCCTTATAATGTGTAGACACTGTAACCTTCTTGATCATTCCTCCTTCTGACGTGGATATATTTTCCCCACACAATAAAATTCACACATCTCTTAATTATGTAATACGGCTTGGTAAAAATTGAACTGCTAGATATATAAGCTTGAACTGAGACGAAGATAATTAAAGAATAATGAATATTTCTTCAGAAGTCCCTTTATCTGTTTATAACTGTATAAAAAAATATCTAAATTCATCTGTTCATAGGGTTTAATCGGGTCGAAAGGGAGAACTATTCTAAATATGGTCTGTGGATAAAAAGGTGTCATCATACGTGAAGACACCGTGACATCATACGTGAAGACACCGTGACATCATACGTGAAGACACCGTAACTGATCAGGAAATGTCAAGTCTTTCAATCTAAAAGATAAACATGTAAGATCACGTGCATTGATCATCACACTTTTGATCACCGAATAGTTTAATGACGTTGTTCAGGTGCAAAGTCATAAGCACAGTTATACACGACTTCTCTTTCTTCATTCATGCTTTGAAGAGACATGGAATCCCCAATGATATCTGGCATGTTCGACAACTCCTCTGGATTATCATCAGGCAGGATACTCCTGCTAGGAGCAGCATATGTTGTCCTGTTTCTGTTTACCTGTGCGTAAATAGGCATCGACTGAACGGGCGAAGTATCTTTCCCTTCCCGATTCTTCCTTGCCTCACAATATATGCAAAGAGATAATAAAGCAAA
The DNA here is from genome assembly GCA_020152595.1 of Chiridota heheva. NCBI lineage: Eukaryota > Metazoa > Echinodermata > Holothuroidea > Apodida > Chiridotidae > Chiridota > Chiridota heheva. Next base: position 52,284 of record JAIGNY010002172.1, read on the forward strand.
TAAAACAAAAAATACTACCGCTCCGACAGGAATAACAACATAGAACAGAATCGTTGGCTTTTCAGTAACAGGAAAAGCTGTTTCCTGATTTTGTTTTCCATTAGATTGGCTATAATTTTGGCTTATAGTTGTTGCATCTGGTGTGGGATTGCTTGTCCTTTGATAAGTCACCATTTTGATAAGTCACCATTGGATTGCTAGTTATTATCCCGTTCCATGAACTCATTGCAGTGTATGAACCCCTATCAGCGACACACGAAATATTTATGTATTGTGTGGATGCACTTGTAAACTCTAATGTTGAGCTACCAAAACCGCTATTAATTGAGAGGTAGGAAACTGGTGATGAAATGATCCACTGAAATTTATCAGCAAGTGGCTGGCTCTTACATGTGAACTTATGGAAGGCATCGGTCGTCTGATTTCGAATGATTTCTGATTGAAATATATTGTATACAGTAAATCGGTCGAACTCGCAGACAGGTGTAATTACAGAAATTGGGCTAAAACACTGAACACGCTCAGTAGTATTATTTAAAAGAGTGATATCATATTTTTCGTTGTTGTTTGCTACACCAAGCGATTCCTGTCCTAATTTCCACTCTATTTCACCCGATGAGCCTAGACAAAATATGCTAAACATTTCATGTGCCAACACTACTTGCCCTCTCATGCTAACACAACGATACGTTTGGTAAAAGTCACCAAGAAAATTGACTGAAATAACAGAAGCAACGTTGATGTCTTCTTTAAACGAGCACATGCACTTATATTTCCTGACTTTGGGTTCACTTTCACGAACAGCAACCGTCAGTTTATATACGGAAGAAGTTATATCTATTTTAGGTTTGTCTATTGGTGGACTCTTCATCATTAACTCAGAAGATATGAAAGTAAAATTGTTTGCAATAGTTGATACAGTTAACAGTTCATCATTTTGATACATTCTTACATCGATTATTTCATAATTTGCGTGATGTACTTTGCACGAAATGACACGAGATTCGGTAAAGCTAAAAAGATATTCATCAACATCTTGAGATGCTGCACCCACTATCAACATTTCAATATAAGGTAATCCATTCACGTAGTATGAAGAAGAAAGGATAAACAGAACATTGCAACACAAAAAATACATTTTTGCAATCTTTGTAAATAGTAGAGGCGACGAATACAGATTTCATGTTTCTATTTTTTAAATAATGATGATCCTGATATTCAAACACATGATCATCAAAAACGATAATGTATTTCGTGTAGGTTATAACGAATACCACTCAGGCAGTAAATAATCTGATAATGGTTAAGAATGAATCCTATAACAGTCAATTGTCTTCTTTCCTGACGCAACATCCGGGTGCAACATATTAACGTATGCTATGAATAAACTTTCAAAGTTGATTACACTGTGCAACAAACATCGAGAAAGAAATATACGTGTTAGTCTTTGTAGTCTTTTTTTCAAAATGCAACCTGACCAAGATTCGTGATCCATTGACGCATGAAAACTATGGAACGCCAAGTGGGCAAAAACTAGGCGGAAAATTAGTAGACGGTCACATTTTTCAAGGCGGTGGTAAATTCTACGAATAATAATAATAATCAATAATCGAAGGTAGTGATGAATTTTATTCGGTTATATTTACGAGGTGGTGGTAAATTTCAGTTGGTGGTGGTAGAAAATGTTAGTCAGTGATAATTTTCGTTTGGTCACATTTATAAGTTGGAGAAAAATTCTATGTGGTGGGAATAAATATGTTCACACGGTGATAATTTTCATTCAACAGTATTTATTGATGGCGGTAGTAAACAACGAGCGGTGTGTGTATTGTTCAAATTATTTCTCTATTTTGCGTGGCGTGCGACAAGGTTGCACCCTTATTCCCTACTTATATATCATGTGTTCAGAAATCTTATGTCTTCGTATAAAATGTAATCATAATATTAAAGGTAGTGTTATAGGGGATACTGAGGTTAAAATCACACAATATGCTGATGATACGATTTTATTTACAGATGGCTTTAGCTCATCGGTTGACAATGAAATTTCTGTTCTAAATGATTATCAACAAATTTCTGGTCTCGTTATTAATTTTGAAAAGTCTCTTCTTTTTCCTGTTGGTCATTATATTGATTCGCCCCCTGATTTCTTTCAAGACTGTATATTCAATATCTCACAAGGTCCCATTCAGTACCTCGGTATTTCTTTCACACACCATAAAGACAACTTTTTTCATTTAAATTATCTCCCCAAATTGTCTCGACTCAAGAATTCACTAGATTTATAGTCTATGCGTGATCTCACGCCGATAGGTAAAATCACCATTATAAAAACATTTGCTTTGTCCAAACTTATTTATCTCTTCACGGTTTTACCCACTCCTCCTCAAGACTTTCTTAATGATTTGTAATTTTTTTAATTTAATTTGATTTGGAATAACAAAAGACATACAATAAAACGCTCTGCCCTTATTAATGATTTAAATGGTGGTGGATTGAGAATGTTTCATATAGTGTCTTTTATCAAAAAGTCTTAAGTGCTCTTGGGTTCGCCGTTTTTGTTCCCCGTGTAGTCATAATTGGAAATTGATTTTTAATATTGCTTTAAGGAGATATGGTCACGGGCTCTTTTATTTTCAAATGCAATATGCAGCATGGTGATCTTTCTGACATTTCCAAAGTTTTTGTAAAACAAATTTGCGAGGCATGGTTTATATATAATTTCAATGTACCTAATGTGGATTTTTATAATCAGATTGTTTTAAATAATTCTTTAGTGAAAATTGAACATAGGACTTTTTTCAATCGTTATCTTTTTAGTGCTGGTGCATATAGATTTCATAATTTCTTTAACCATGATTGTTCTACCAAAGATTATCATACCTTTGTGAGCAAGTTTAATCTAACTGCTTTCCCATTCACAACTTCATATTTTGGTATTTTATCCTCCATGCCCTTAACTTGAAAGGCTTATTTACATACCAATGGCACCACTTCTGTAAGTTTAAATCGTAATGAGTCACGGTTGTTGTTATTTAATTCAAAATCTGCCGCGAAAAGAAGCATCTATTCTTCTTTACTTCAGAATCATGTATGCATACCTACTTGTGTTAGGAAATGGGAAGGCGAATTCTCTTGCGAACTCAATTGGAAGAAAACTTTCTTGATCCCTTTCAAGTCAGTTAAACATTCCAAACTTCAATATTTTCAGTATCGCTTCGTTCATCGCATTCTAGCTGTAAATAATCTTTTATTTAAAATAGGCCTTGTGGATTCTCCTTTATGTACGTTTTGTGGTATGTGTGAAGAGACGTTATCGCATCTCTTCTGGGATTGCCCTATTTCTAATAGTCTTCTAAGTGAGGCGGTAGTTTATACAATTAGTAGCGATGTAACTTTAACAAAAGAGATAGTTTTCTTTGGGGACCTAAGAACTATTAGTTCACCATCCAATTTTTTCATTATTCATGCGAAAAACTACATTCATGCCTGTAGCTGTGTAGGGTAAAGAAGTCTCTACCACAATTGAATCATTTTCAACGTGTTCTTTCTTTCAACCCTAAGGTTGAAAACTTTATGGATGATAACAACAATAGTTCTAATAATAGAGCTGCTTTTTTCGAATATTTTAAGTAGGGACCTTATTGGTTTCTGAATTTCGACAGCAATTGCTGACTGCAGTTTTTGTTACATTGTAATTTGAAATCATTATATGCTTATATATACGATATGTATTTAAGATATGCAGATCTTACAGCTCATGTGATTATGCTAACGTATTAGAAAATCAGTATATATATATATATATATATATATATATATATATATATATATATATATATATGTACAAAATTATATGTATAACAATGTTACTGTATGAATCTCTAAAAGAATCAATTCTAGCAGTGTGGATTTTGTTATGATAATGGGTACATGCACTTAAGCTTTTATGCTTATTTTTTTGATAACAAATATTTATGGATTTATAACACAGAGCACTTACTTATCACTCTATTTTCAATTGATTGTATTGTACATTATATCATTATCTGCTCTTAGTTATGTTAAAAAGTCATCTAATATTTGTTATTATTCGTTATGTAAGGTTTCTCTTACAAATGTATGAATTGTTATTGGTGTTGTTGAAGATGTAAAAAAACAAAGTAAAAATTAAAATAAAACTATTATTATTATTATTTACTATTATTATTATTATTTATTATCATTATTATTATTAATATTTATTTATCATTATTACTATATTTTTTTATATTATTATTATTATTATTATCATTATTATTATTATTATTATTATTATTATTATCATTATTATCATTATTACTATTATTATTATTTTTAAAATATTTTTTGGGGGGTGGTAATGAGGTAAGGTGACAGGTGATAACAATTAATATTAGGGATAATTAGGTCGGACAACGTGATAACGCATGTTCGTCTAATATAATTGAGGGTTAAAACCTCCATCACTCCGCCACTGCTACCCCCTTAATACTATACTAAGTTTAAGTTTAAGTTTATTACACTTATATGGCGCATTATCTAAATAACTTATTCCTAATGCGCCTTACAAAATATGCATATAAAGAAAATAAATACAAATGTGTAAATAAGATAAGCATGAAATATAAAGAAAACAAAGAACAAAAAATTATGAAGAGGACTTGAAAGCACAATTAAATAAGTGAGTCTTAAGCAAGGTGTGGAATTGTTTAAGGGATTGAGCAGATTTGATTGAAAGAGGTAAGTCATTCCAAAGTTTTGGGCCAAATATTTGCAGAGAGCGATCGCCATATGTAAGTTTACTTTTTAGAACATGAAGGATGAGGTGGTTTTGAGAGCGAAGGCGGTAACTAGTTTGTTTATAATAAAACATTTCGGTCAGATATAATGGGGCCATGTTATGAAGGGATTTAAAAATGAGTATTAGAATTTTAAATTTAATTCTATATGAGACAGGTAGCCAATGAAGATTTTGCAGTAGATAAAGTGATAGAGTGAAACGGTTGCTTCTTGTGACGAGCCTTGCAGCATAATTCTGAACACGCTGCAACTTTTTTACTGTAACACCTGGCACCCATGCAAAGAGGACATTGGAATAATCTATGAAGCTATCCACAAGTACATTATTTTACAAGTGATATTGCAGAGCTTCTGTCCAGAAACTTCATGCACCCCTGATGTTAAATAAATGGTAAAATGCAGTTTTGCATTTGTGATTGACATGGTCAGCCATTGTCATACCTTGATCTAACCAAGCGCCCAGATATTTGACAGTGGAAGATAAATTCATACTGTCATTACCAATAGTAAGTAGATTACTCTACCCATTGTTAACCTTTTACCCTGACAATACCTGCATATTTTCTGAAAATACTAACGTACAAGTCAATGATCTAGTACGACGTACGGAGTTAACATCGACAACCAAGTCTGTTATCATTTCTTCCCAGGGTTGAAATCTAGACGGACATAAAATGATTAGAGTTTTTTGCATTTTCGGGTTGAAAACCTGTGTTGTATTAGATGTATTAGATGTTTAAAAATTGTTCTCTGTTTATCAAAATATCGATTTCTGTATCTTGTTGTATCAAAATTTTATTTCGTCAAAATCATTTTATATTTACAGCTTATATTTTGTCTTTAAATTAAACAGAGCAAGAAATTGTTAAAAGGCGCCAAATAAGTCCAGCACGTTGTACTGTTACTTCCACGTTCCAGTCTCAGACCATCTTAGACAAAATAATTGAGACAATCACTATTTTTAAAAATCGAAATATATACAAATATACAATCAATAAAATCCCCCCCCCCCCTCCGCCCCTGAGCAAGAAATTATTAAAAGATAGCAAAAATTAAAAAATCCAGCGACTTGTACTTTTACTTTAAACACAGGCTACATGTATTATGTAGCCTAGCTACTACCACCACGTTACAAAAACGATTAAAAACAAACTACTCAAAATTATTGTGCCTCTTGTTACTTATCAGCTAATGAGTAACGTAATGCAAACATGTCAGCAGTTTTCTATGGAACGCCAAAGTTGGCAAAAACTCGGTGGTAATCATGGGGTCAAATTTATGAGGCGATGATAAACAATAGAAGACGATGGTAAAAAACAAAGGTAGTGATAAATTTCATCCAACGATGTTTTATTATTGTCGGTCCAAAATATCTAGCGGTGATAAAAAAAGTATTAAAAAAGTCGGTGGTAAACAATATTCGGCGGTGACATAAAATATCCAGCGGCGATAAATAAAAATATCCAGCGGCGATAAAAATCATCCATCGGTTTTTCTGGCATCGATGAATTCGAGTCGGTCAAAACTTTGGTGGTGGTGAAAACTTAGCTGGTGGTGAAAAACACGAGGCGCAAAATCAGCTGTTCATTGTTTACATCGTATCAAATTCGAGACTCATTGCATGCACATCTTTCCCGTGAGAGCACTTTGTATTTCTGTGAAGTTTGTTTTTCAAGGCAAAAACTTGCTGAAATTTTCAGCGTTTCTGAACGCACCATTGGTAATTATCTGCTGGAATACCATCTTCGGATGCGGAGAGAGGACACGCAGGATAGATGGCACAATAATTTTGAGTGGTTTTTATAACGTGATGGTGTTAGCTAGGCTACATCATACACGTAGCCTGTGTAACGTTAGGCTTAGCATATGGTCCGAAGTTCGTACAGCTAAGGAATTACATTTTCTTTCTCTTTATTAAAAGATATAATTTTTCCCTCTTTGAGTACTTTCGAGAGGGAGCTGGCCAAACTATCATTCTAAGCGAAGAACCACTAGAATTATTACCGAAGTAAGGAATCTCTCTTATTAATCTACAATCTTGTACAAAATTCCTTGAGACACTTAGTATTCAATTGTGTTTTCTGTTAGACCTACGTATTGTTTTTATTTTTTGACGTACAATGTTTTTCATCACTGTCACACGTTCAAGACATTTTCTAACACTGATTTTATTTTCCACACACCGCCATCAATAAATACTGTTGAATGAAAATTATCACTGTTGAACATTTTTATTCCCACCACATAGAATTTATCCCCAACTTATAAATGTGACCGAACGAAAATTATCACTGACTAACATTTTTTACCACCACCAACTAAAATTTATCACCACCTCATAATTATGACCGAATAAAATTCATCACTACCTTCGATTATTGACCACCTACCTCGCCTAATTTTTGCTAACTTGGCGTTCCATAGATAAGTGACGATGAAAACGATGGTGGAGTTATTGAATAGTATAGATGTTTGCGAACATACATGTCTCTGGCCAACTTGTTATTGTGTAGCATAGCAGAAAATGAATTTTACGGGTTGGGTAAAAATAGGAACATAAATAATGGAAGATCATGATTTCATAAATTAAATTTACTACCTTCTGGACAGAGGGGTAGGAATGTAAAATGACTCCATTATTTGAAAAAAAAATAGAGAATAAGGGCAAATCCCTGTGCACATGTAGCGCGCCCCTTAAAATGTCAAAACATGTGCACAAATTGAGAAAGCCTTCATATTTTTTAACTGCGTTTCAACATTTTCTCTCAGAAGTGGAAAATTTGAACACTTTGCCTTGAGAGGGGGTCTAGGACCGATCAGTGCCACTTCTAATTGAATTTCATGGATCCGCCGCTTAGTGCCCTTCCAAAGTCGTGACCACCACCCCCCCCCCCCCCTTCCCCCTCCACCTTCCCTTACTTTTTGAAATCTTCCTACCATCTGCTCCTGGAAGAACAGATATGCCACTGTCGGGCGGGTATGATCGACTTCTGTCCTTTAACACCTATTTTGAAAGGGTGACAGAAGATTTGAATTTCATAAATTTAATAGTTTAATGCACTGCCTCCTGGAAGAACAGATATGTCACTGTTGGGCGGGTATGATCCACTTCTGTCCAATAACACCTGGTATACAAGGATGGCAGAAGATTTTTGAATTTGGAGGCCACATAATTTAGCGGACACCCTCTGATCGACTTAAACTGAAAGCACGCACGGCAGTAGCGTAGCTAAAAGGGGAAGAACACATTTTCTACTCCCCTTTCCGGAAATTTCAATAACCGTTTGTGTTCAATTTAGTGAGAAATCGGTCCCAAATTATTGGTGAAATATTGAAAATTCAATATGCATATCATATTTCAGGAAATCGGAAATTTGCAATATGATGAATCAAACGAGTGTATATAAATCGATATTCGATAAATTGGATAGTTGAAAAAATACTATATGTCACTGAGGTACATTGGTGCTAACATTATATGGCCAAAGTAGTAAAAGCTATGTGGCCTCCGACAAATAATGTGACAATCAACAGAACACCCTTTAAAAAGGGCTGTCGTGGCATTTAATTTTTCTGTATGGATAGTAATAAAGAAAGCAGTGGCGTGTCTTAAGGGGAACGGAGCTTCGCCCCCTAAAAAATCATAGCCCCCTCCCCTCAAAAAAAAAAATACATTATTCATCTTCTGCGAAATATTCATGAATTTTAAGTAAATCATCGTCAATTTTCGGGAAATCTCCTTCATTTTGGGGGAAATTTATTCACTTTCCAGTAAAGCAAGCTGTCAATTCGAGAAATTCTCAGGGAAGTGTTGCGAAAATCGAACACAATTTCCAACAATTTTACGCAATTTCCTTCAATTTTATTTTAATAATTTCACACTTTCATCAAAGTCCACCCTAATCTGAAAACGGCATTCAGTCTTTTTTTTTTTTTTTGTGGGGGTGGGGGGAGCTTAAGCCACCTCAAAAACGAAAAGCTATACACGACCCTTAAAGAAAAAGAAAGTTATGTAGGTTTTAATTTATTCATTATAAAATAGAATATATACAATAAATAAAGACGATCTGCAACTTAGTTCTCCTGAAATAAATTCTACCCACGCCGAATTTGACAGGTTGCAAGACTGCAGTGTGTACGTGATGGACGCTAACAATTTCTGAACCTGTTAACTTGAAGCCCTTTAAGTTTCAGAACCGCATCCGGTGTAGTCAACATTATTACTGTATCATACGCTATAGCCACTACATGGCTGCTACACAAGTACTGCAAGATAGCTAGTGCCTCAGGCTACTGAGTGAGGAGTTTATCTCACTACATCTGGTGAGACTAGCCTCGTTCATTTCAAATTTCAAATAATATAATTCTCCTTCATTATCTCTTTGTGACTTTTTTAAAAATATTTTGGTGTATAAATATTCTCCATTATGTTTCGGAAACAGTAAAAATGTCTAAATAATACCATTCTTCATATCACTTTTTAGACCTGGCTTTTAAAATATTAGATTGGCACGAGAAGTTTTCTTCTACATTCATCAAACAGTGTTTGAGATTTTTTTTCTTTCAATAAATAGGGAGTCAGTTGCCACCGATTCCGCTGTTCCTGCTTTTGTATAAAAATCAGTGACGAATATCTCCCTAATCGGTGCATAACTTAATTTACTTCCACGTGGTCTTTGTGTACGTGCATGATGCAGCTGAGTGGCCGGACGATTCCGCTCTATTTATTGCGAAAATCTGTTTCGAAAGAAAAAAACAACATCTGCGACATCAAAATTGTGACGAAAACAGGTGGAAAACTGGAGAAGTATGTTTTACCTAAAACTGGCAAGGAACAATTAAAAATTAAGTCTACACCCAAAATGTCGGGTCGATTTCTTTCATTATTTTTTTTTTTTAAACCTACAAAAAATCAAACAAAGAAAAGGGTAGACAGGTTGCAAATATCTTACATTTGTAATATATTCCATCAATATCTTGATTACACATTGAAAACAAAATTTGCTCAGGTTACAAATATCTTAAATTGTAATATTCCATCAATATCTTGATTACACATTGAAAACAAAATTCGCTCAGGTTACAAATATCTTAAATTGTAATATATTCCATCAATATCTTGATTACACATTGAAAACACAAATTTCGCTCAGGTTACAAATATCTTAAATTGTAATATATTCCATCAATATCTTAAAAATCGCTTACATGCTTTGAGGTCATTTATACACCAATTTGAGGTCAAAATATCAAGTGTAATTTTCTGAGAATTCAAAGATGTAATTATTGTACAGCTAAAAAGTAGACACTTTAATTTCACAATTGTCTTATTGTGTAGTAGCTTTTAATCTCTTCAAGGCCAGACAAAATCCGAAAGAAAAAGATTCTTCTGATAACCAGTTGGGTCCACGCACCCGATCAGGAGATCTCCTGATTAGGAGATAGAAGCATGCGTAGTGAACGGACTTTAAACTGTTTTAAAAATATGCAGCCGTTAAGTAATACCGTAATGTATTTTTTTGTATTTTATTTTAAGTGATTATACTGAAAAGATTGAGAATTTTAAAGCATATTACACTATTTTAAGTTATGATGCCTTGTTGTGGACAATAAATTAAACAATATTTTGAGAGGAGACTAGCAATATGTTTTCTTTAAATTATTTATAAAAAAAACCCTGGTAAAAAGAGAAAATTGCGCTGCTGAAATTGAAGAAAATATTTGTAGTTTCAAATATACTGAGCAGCAATCAAATTTGAAACATTTGCACTTGTATTTACTACTTTAGACAAAAACCAGTGCTATATGTTGATATAGACAAATTTAAAATTGGAATGCTGCATTATGGGTAATGACTGCGAAAAAGCGGAGTGATATCCCGATCAGGAGAGTATACTGGACTGATAATAGATTGTAAGTGCCCCCGTCTTCCTATTACAATACTGTACTTTTCAAATTTCAGTTTTACATCTAAAAACACGTAAACTTAAAGTAAATATTCTTATGAAATTATTTAAAGATTATTTATCTTCTAAAGAAAAACATAACTTAAAAAAACCCATGCATCTTGGTATCTTAATCTGCTTAGGATTCCATTTGAAAGACCTCACCAATGGGTTGGGAAATGACCAGTATAGAATACAGTGTGATGATATACTTGTAGATCCAAGACAATTCTTTATGTATTTGATTTATGACTTATATGCACGACGTGTGGTGTATGATTAGAATACAACTCAAACTCTTAATTTTAGTCTTTGAATATATTCCAGTCAAACAATGATCAGAATATTTTATCTAACAAGATTTTATAAGAATTTGCTGCCTTTCTTCAAAGAATTTTACAGCAAAGATGGATTTTAGTGAAATAAGTCATTTTCTTGTTATACATTACAAGGCCTGAAATCCAAAAGCTGTGACTTTTGCAATTTTGATGGTTTTTATTATATTTTTAAATGTTCAGACGAATGATTTAGTTACTGGTAATTCCACATGTCAATAAACCGTAACTCACTCCCTCTCCCCCCCCCCCTTCCCCACCTGCCCTCTGACTTATATAGCAAGTATCCGTTGTCCTTCTTTCCTATCTAATTTCTTTTTCTTTGGTGGGGTGTGGGTGTGTTGTAGATTTGATATTATTTTTTTTGTTATGTGCTACTACTTTCAGCAAAACATCCTTTTTGTTTGTTCATTTGTTTGCAGTACTCACTCAATAACTCCATAGGTCAACCACCATCACACCAGGGGTATATATAAACAGCTGGTTTCCACTTGCCACCAACCCAACTCTTGTTGATAAGTGATCAGAGATCCATGGATGTTGGTAAAGAATTTCAACTAATGGATGGTTAAATGCACGCAACCATTGTCCACTTTTCGATGGTTGCGTTATCAGGTCGATGATAATCAGTCGATTGAGGAGAAGGTGCAACACCTCATTACTTAGAGAGAACTTTTCTTTCAGGTACTCAAAATTATTGATAAATTGTGAGATGTTGGAAACAACTAATGTAGCACCCCACGAAATTTATCAGTAAGTGACAATTGGCTTTAAACAACAACCCAGTATGGTTAAATTCTGGCGACCACGAATGTTTTTGTCATTTGAATTTCATGAAATATATCAATATACGTCCAAAGCCCCAATATAGCCAGCGAGCATGTCGATGGAATTCCACAGTTCCAGCAATAACGTAAATTTGACTTGTTATGAACTTTGAAACAGACTCAGTCTAATTACCCTACCGACAAGTAGCCGTCCTCTGATTCACGTATATGGATGTTAGCTTTTTGTACATGAGCATACGTAAGATCTGTGGACGTTACTTCACCAGGGGGCTCCATTACTCCCCCTTTTCCGGCTTGAACCCATTTTCTTCTTTTACAATACCCCCAAATACTTATACTTATTACCAAAAGTAAACACACCATTGTTCCCACAGGAAGTACTACATACAAGGGGTTATCCATACCCATATTTGGAGCTTTAATCGGTTCTTCTGTTGACTCCGCTGTCATAGCTGTGGGGATCATTTTGGACAATGTTTGTGTGATTTGTGTTAAATCCGGATTGCTTGTCCTTTGATAAGTCACCATTGGATTGCTAGTTATTATCCCGTTCCATGAACTCATTGCAGTGTATGAACCCCTATCAGCGACACACGAAATATTTATGTATTGTGTGGATGCACTTGTAAACTCTAATGTTGAGCCACCAAAACCGCTATTAATTGAGAGGTAGGAAACTGGTGATGAAATGATCCACTGAAATTTATCAGCAAGTGGCTGGCTCTTACATGTGAACTTATGGAAGGCATCGTTTGTCTGATTTCGAATGATTTTGATTGAAATTTATTGTATACAGTAAATCGGTCGAACTCGCAGACAGGTGTAATTACAGAAATTGGGCTAAAACACTGATAACGCTCCGTAATATTATTTGAAAGAGTGATATATTTTTCGTTGTTGGTTGTTACACCAAGCGATTCTGTCCTAATTTCCACTCTATTTTACCCGATAAGCCTAGACAAAATATGCCAAACATTTCATGTGCCAACACTACTTGTCCTCTCATGCTAACACAACGATACGTTTGGTAAAAGTCACCAAGAAAATTGACTGAAATAACAGAAGCAACGTTGATGTCTTCTTTAAACGAGCACATGCACTTATATTTCCTGACTTTGGGTTCACTTTCACGAACAGCAACCGTCAGTTTATATACGGAAGAAGTTATATCTATTTGAGGTTTGTCTATCGGTGGATTCTTCATCATTAACTCAGAAGATATGAAAGTAAAATTGTTTGCAATAGTTGATACAGTTAACAGTTCATCATTTTGATACATTCTTACATCGATTATTTCATAATTTGCGTGATGTACTTTGCACGTAATGACACGAGATTCGGTAAAGCTAAAAGATATTCATCAACATCTTGAGATGCTGCAATATATATATATATATATATATATATATATATATATATATATATATATATATATATATATATATATATATATATATATATATATATATATATATATATATATATATATATATATATATATATATATATATATATATATATATATATATATATATATATATATATATATATATATATATATATATATATATATATATATATATATATATATATATATATATATATATATATATATATATATATATATATATATATATATATATATATATATATATATATATATATATATATATATATATATATATATATATATATATATATATATATATATATATATATATATATATATATATATATATATATATATATATATATATATATATATATATATATATATATATATATATATGTATATATATATATATATAATATATATATATATATATATATATATATATATATATATATATATATATATATATATATATATATATATATATATATATATATATATATATATATATATATATATATGTATATATATATATATATATATATATATATATATATATATATATATATATATATATATATATATATATATATATATATATATATATATATATATATATATATATATATATATATATATATATATATATATATATATATATATATATATATATATATATATATATATATATATATATATAGCTTATTATATATATATATATATATATATATATATATATATATATATATATATATATATATATATATATATATATATATATATATATATATATATATATATATATATATATATATATATATATATATATATATATATATATATATATATATATATATATATATATATATATATATATATATATATATATATATATATATATATATATATATATATATATATATATATATATATATATATATATATATATATATATATATATATATATATATATAGTATTACAATTCAGGATGTATTAATCCATTCTATGGCATACAGGCTGTTTCGTACACTTGCTTGTACACTCGTCAGTGCCTAAATGGTGATTGAACAACCAGAACATTCCAAATCTACATAATAAAACAAATTAAATTAAGGAATGTGTGTGTCCTTAAGTTACTGCACTTAAGAGGTTTGAATTCTGTTGCCTACATTTTGACATTAATTCGGACCTTTTGTTCAAAGTGCATAGTTCTGGCTTTAGAAGAATATAGTACTTTTCTGCTATGCATAGATTGCATTTTTATTTGAGGGGTTATATGGGCTGGCTTTTGTGATGATGTTCCACTTGATTTCATACTCTTTCTTTTCTTTCTTTAGTTCCCATATGTATTTGCTTAGTTCTGTTGCATTTTTTTTTTCACTATTGAATGAGCTTTTATGGTTACTGTATCTTTTCTTGAATTCATTGGCAGTGAGTCCAATGTAGGATTCTGTTTTGTTTTCGCATGTGACCTCTGCTTGGTAGATGACCCCTGACTGTAGGCATTCACCGTTTAGGGGGCAGTTGTTTTTCTCTCTGCAGTTGCATTTCTTTTCTTCTTTTTTGTTGATTTCTTTTCACCTCTCCATTTATTTAGTTTCCTTTTGTTATCGCCTTGGATAATGGTTTTGACACTGGGCATGCAGTTGTATGAGATTTTGATGGTATTTCTGTTGCATATTTTGTGGAGTGGGTGAATTTTTGGAAAGCATTTGTCAATCAGTTGTAGAAATTTGTAGCCTATGTTAGTCTTCATGTTTTTGTCGTAGGGTGGGTTGTGCCAGGTAATGTTCCGTTCTCTGTTTCTCTTTGTTATTGGTCTCTTTGTTCGTATTTGAGATTGTTTTATATTTTTGGGGGTGGTAATGAGGTCAGGTGACATGTGATAACAATTAATATTAGGGATAATTAGGTCGGGCAACCTGATAACACATGTTCATCTAATATAATCGGGGGTTGAAGCTTCCATCACTCCGCCACTGTACTGCTACCCCCTTAATACTAAGGGGTCTGATGAAACTAGGGGGTCATGTATGATGACCCCATAATTGGGTTTGAGGGTTCTGAGTTTGTGACAGAGGGTCAAAGATGGTTAATTTTTCGTCTGTCTGGGTGTTCGTGTGTGTTGTGCTAACAACAAAATATTTTGTGTCACGTATAACTGAAAATCCTCAATACCGATAGTTGTCAAACTTGACCGTCAGTTACAACAATTCCAGATCTCGCTTTAATAAAGTTTGTATCTGGGTAATCAAAGTTTGATGTGGCCAGATAAAGCCAGAAATAAATCTGGCCAGATAAAGTCAGATAGAAACCTTGATTAAAGTCAATTTGATACACAAATAAAGTTTTATCTGGCTAGATCAAGCCAGATATAACCTTGACTAAAGTCAATTTGATACACAAATAAAGTTGATCTGGCCAGATCAAGCCAGATCTGGAAATTATAACTGGCTCTGATCAAACTTGATCTGGATCAGATCAAACTTGATCTGGATTTTCTTGATCTGGAAACTGCAGATCAAGTTTAATCTGGCCAGATCAAATTTGAATTTATATCTGCCCAATTCTTTATTTGGCCAGATCTGGAGATCTGCGCCAGATCTAGATTTTCATATCTGGCCAGATCTGGAATTTTTGTAAGAGAACACAGGGGTACCTGTGGTAAAAAGCTTACGCCTTCAAAATTTTAAGGGTCAAAGGTCAAATATAGCAATTTATTATCGAGGGCTGTATTTTTTACAGGAAAGACATATCATCTTTAAAAGTAACATAGGTAAAACACCCGCCAAAAAAGAAATGGTTTTTAGGTCAAAAATGTGTTATAAGATGTAAATTTGTACCACTTTAAACTCAAAAAGTACAGAACCCATATCAATCTAATGTTGTACTATGATACTTTGTTGCATGAAGTTGTGCCCACAGACCCGGGAGGTCAAAGAGCAAGTGACCAAATATCGCCATTATTGTCAATAATTTTGAAATTAAAAATGCAATTTAAGCGTGTTTGGTATTATATGGTACCGTTAGATAAATGCAAAAAAATGTATGTCGTTGCCAAAGTTCTGAAGGTCACAAATCAGAGGTCAAATTTGTTGTCCACGGACATACTGAAAACATACTTTTGTGAATCTGAATCTGAATAATACGTCGAGCGATCAACCATGATCATTAATGACATGGTGAAGACATTAAAAAAGTATAGAAGAAAGAAATAACAGTGGTAGAGGAGAAAGAGAGAAGAAAAGGGGTCATACTGCATTTCGGGGATCAGGTCTAATCCTGTCTGGCTAAAATGTTTCAAGGAATTTTGTCATTAACAAGATTGAAATCTGAGAATGGAGACCTCTTTGATCAACTTCGCCTCTTTCAATGTTGTATTATACTTTTTCTGCATTACCTTTTTAGTATGAAAGTAGTTTAAGTCAACTATATATATATATATATATATATATATATATATATATATATATATATATATATATATATATATATATATATATATATATATATATATATATATATATATATATATATATATATATATATATATATATATATATATATATATATATATATGTATATATATATATATATATATATATATATATATATATATATATATATATATATATATATATATATATATATATATATATATATATATATATATATATATATATATATATATATATATATATATATATATATATATATATATATATATATATATATATATATATATATATATATATATATATATATATATATATATATATATATATATATATATATATATATATATATATATATATATATATATATATATATATATATATATATATATATATATATATATGTCAACATTGAATGGGAGGGGGTGGGAGGGGGGGCGGGATATGGCCTGGAGGAGAGCAAAGAGGTGAAAATGAATTAAAAATCATGCACTTAACGCCATCTATAAATTAACATTCCCAATGATCTACAATAACCCTAATAGATATATTTTATACGAAAAATAAAGAAGCAATTTTGACAACAGATTGAGCAGAAAACACAATTGAATATTACGTGTCTCAAGGAATTTTTTCCAAGATTGTCTGAGAATGGAATGCAAAAGTCGTTGACGAAAATGAGCGAACTTTTTTAAAAGTTCTTAAACTTGTTTAAGAATTGTTAACTTATAAATTCAAATTATAATTTTTATTTTCGCGGAGGGGATTTCTTGCAATTGTCAGAATTTGAGCGGCACTTGGAAAATATTGAAAATTAATCGAGAATTTAAGTTCAATTAGGATAAGGTATACGGTACAATTCTGCTTATTAGTGGCCAAGTAAATTAAAAGAAGTCTCGAATTTTTCGGAATATGGTGTCCTCGAACATGACAAAACTTTGCTTTTATTAAAACTTTAACAAAAGTATACATTCTACCGTCATTTTAAGGTAAATTGTTGGAGACATCAAAATTTTAATCAAAAAGGGGTAGAATGTCAGCAGTGTAATAACCAACTAATAATCAGATAATTTCAAATCTTGCGTGCTTTATCTAACGGAGCCGACCAATTTGAATAATTTGAAATGCCAAACAAAACTTAGCATGACTAATTGATATTAATTTGTGGTAGATTACTCTACCCATTGTTAACTTTTTACCCTAACAATATCTGCATAATTTCTGAAAATACTAACGTACAAAGTCAATGATCTAGTGGGAGTTTCGAAGTCTGTTATCGTTTCTTCCCGGGTTCAAATCTACGGACATAACAGATGCATTTCAAACCTGTGTTTTAAAAATTATTTACTGTTTATCAAAATATCGATTTTTTTATCAAAATTTTATTTCGTCACATAAAAAAAGTTTTATATTTACAGCTTATATTTTGTCTTTAAATTAAACAGAGCAAGAAATTGTTAAAAGGCGCCAAATAAATCCAGCACATTGTACTGTTACTTCCGCGTTCCATTCTCAGACCATCTTGGACAAAATACTTGAGACACTCATTATTTAAAAAACCGAAATATATCCAAATATACAATCAATAAAACCCCCCCCTCAGCAAGAAATTATTTAAAAGATGCCAAAAAATTAAAAATCTAGCGACTTGTACTTTTACTTCCGCGTTCCAGTCTCAGACCATCTTGGACAAAATACTTGAGACACTCACTTACTATTTCTTTTTAATCAAAACATATCCAAATATGCAATCAATAAAAAATACATCCCCCTCCCTCCCTCCGCATATGAGCAAGAAATTATAAAAGGTGGAAAACAAATCCAGCGACTTGTACTTTTGTTTCCGCGTTCCAGTCTCAGACCATCTTTGACAAAATACTTGAGCTCAAATACTATTTTGAAAAATCAAAATAAATTCAAATATACAATCAATCAAGCCCCCCCCCACCCCTCCATTTCAATGTTGTATTATACTTTTTCTCCATTATCTTTGGAATGAATGGTAGTTTAAGTCAACTATATATATATATATATATATATATATATATATATATATATATATATATATATATATATATATATATATATATATATATATATATATATATATATATATATATATATATATATATATATATATATATATATATATATATATATATATATATATATATATATATATATATATATATATATATATATATATATATATATATATATATATATATATATATATATATATATATATATATATATATATATATATATATATATATATATATATATATATATATATATATATATATATATATATATATATATATATATATATATATATATATATATATATATATATATATATATATATATATATATATATATATATATATATATATATATATATATATATATATATATATATATATATATATATATATATATATATACATATATATATATATATATATATATATATATATATATATATATATATATATATATATATATATATATATATATATATATATATATATATATATATGTATATATATATATATATATATATATATATATATATATATATATATATATATATATATATATATATATATATATATATATATATATATATCTATATATATATATATATATATATATATATATATATATATATATATATATATATATATATATATATATATATATATATATATATATATATATATATATATATATATATATATATATATATATATATATATATATATATATATATATATATATATATATATATATATATATATATATATATATATATATCAACATTAAATAGGTTATAGGGGAGGATATGAGGAGGAAAAGAAGTGAAAATTAATTTAAAATATATATATATATATATATATATATATATATATATATATGTGTGTATATATATATATATATATATATATATATATATATATATATATATATATGTATGTATATATATATATATATATATATATATATATATATATATAAATAGGATACATATAGAACCTAGTAAAAATAATTAAAATATATATATATATATATATATATATATATATATATATATATATATATATATATATATATATATATATATATATATATATATATATATATATATATATATATATATATATATATATATATATATATATATATATATATATATATATATATATATATATATATATATATATATATATATATATATATATATATATATATATATATATATATATATATATATATCTATATTTATGTATATATATATATATATATATATATATATATATATATATATATATATATAAATTTATATATATATATATATATATATATATTTATATATATATATATATATATATATATATATATATATACATATATATATATATATATATATATATATATATATATATATATATATATTTATATATATGTATATATATATATATATATATATATATATATATATATATATATATATATATAGGCTCTATATGTATGTATATATATATATATATATATATATATATATATATATATATATATATATATCTATATATATATATATATATAGTTATATATATATATATATATATATATATATATATATATATATATATATATATATATATATATATATATATATATATATATACATATATATGTATATATATATATATATATATATATGTATATATATATTTATATATATATATATATAATATATATATATATATATATATATATATATATATATATATATAGGCTATATATATATATATATATATATATATATATATATATATATATATATATATATATATATATATATATATATAGTATATATATATATATATATATATATATATATATATATATATATATATATATATATATATATATATATATATATATATATATATATATATATATATATATATATACTATATATAGGCTATATATATATATATATATATATATATATATATATATATATATATATATATATATATATATATATATACTATATATATATATATATATATATATATATAT
>JAIGNY010002173.1:5000-17986 GCA_020152595.1 Chiridota heheva
GAGCCATGGTACCTTGGAGGTCACAAAATTTACAATGACAGCAACTTTATCCTGTTCCCGGGGGCGAGACAGGAGCCTTAAAAGGCCTTTGTTTTTATTAATTCATTTAATCAGCTGAAAATATACAGAATGAATCTTTTTCCTTTAGGGCTCTAATGATGGGCCAATAGAAGAAGATTCATCCATGTATCTTTTCGGCTGAATAAACGAGTTGCGGGACAGGGCCCTTTAAGGCTACTGTCTGGGCCTCGGTACAGGATAAAGTTGCTGTCATTGGTATTTATGTGACCCCAAGGTATAATGGTTTCAATAGAAGAAGATTCATCCATGTATATTTAGCGGGCCCCTTTAAAGCTATTGTCTGGGTCCTGGTACAGGCATAAGTTGCTGCCATGGCTATAGCCAGCATGAGTACCCTTATTTTTTTGGACCCCAATCTTGTGCCCCCTGGCTACTGGTACAGGATGTGACCCGGCAGCAACATTGATTAGTGAGTCCTGGGTTCAGATGGACATGACCACGGCGACATTTAAACTTTCTGTATCTTTTCAGCTAAATAAACTGTCTGGTTTATTTTCCGGAGTTTATTTCCAAATTTCACTTTCTTTGTGACATTCTAGAAATGCAATAACTGATCACATTTTAACTTATCATTTGCATCAATTTACTTTTACTTTTTTTGGGGGGGGAGGAGGGGGGAGGGGAGGGGATTAAACCATTAATTTATTCATTCATTCATTCATTCATTCAAACAAATTTCTCATATTTCTAGGTCTAAGAAAAGATATTTATCTCCAATTTATAAAGATTTTTTTACATAGTTTCTGATCTCAGCAATCATGACACACAGTATTTTCTATCAATTCAAAAGCTGTTCACATTCGCCGTTGTGAGCAAAGCTAATTGATTATGTGATTAATTTCAAGAAATAAATTTTTGGCCTTGACATACAAACTGGACATAAGTTTATACCATTCTATACAATAACCAGCCCTCTTTAATTTTCACATGATAATCCTGTTGACTTACGTTATTACAGTAGTACCAGCCGTGCCGTTGTGAATAAGCTAATTAGGGGTAATTGATTATTTTCAAGTATTAAAATCATGCACATGATCAATCAAAAGATTTCTGGTCCCTTTCACCAATAAAATAGATAACTTATGCTGCTACTGTGGGTAACTAAACGGTCTTAATTAATAAATTTCAAGTTGTTTTTTTAATCGAACATTTTTACCCCCTCCCCCCCACCTCTGATGATCAAATGATAAACGGGGCAGAATTATACCATTATAATTATACCAGCCACTTTCATTTTTCACTTGTGCGCTATGACCAGCCGTATGACCATAAATGAGCCAAAATTGAAACATTTCTGGGCTGCAAGGGATAAATAGCACAGCTCAAAACGACGCCGCTCACAAAGTCGTGCGGGTGTGAGAGCCAATTAAGCAGGGGCGGCGTAGCGTTCAAAATATTGGGGGATAATGAGGTCAGGTGACATGTGATAACAACATTTGGGGTCTAATTAGGTCGGGTACTGTGATAACACATGCTTAATAGTATTGTCCCGTCTCCACCTGTCGCCTGTTAAGATTAATTAATGAATTGAAGAAAATTGGGCGAGAGTGAAAGAGATATCTGACACATTGAAGAAGGGAAATAATTAAATGAAGGAAATTTGACGATAATCGACTAACAGACTAACAAATGTCCCAAAATGAAGAAAAATTTCCGAAAGTGTACAAGAATGAAAAAAAAAATCCCAAGCTTTGCAATTACAAAGATATTACATATATTGAAGAAAATTTCCCGAAAATTGACAACAATTTACCAAAATCGAAGAAAAATTACCCCCCAAATCATAAAATTATTAGAAAATTAAAGATAAATTACACCAGAATGAAAGAGATTTTCCCAAGATTGGAGTAATTTAAGGAAAATTGCAGGAGAATTAAGGATAATGCTCAAAATTAAAAGAAATTTAACTAACATTGAAGGAAATTTCCCAAAAATTAAAGAAAGTTCATCGAAAATTAAAGAGAAATTGCCTGAAAATAAAGGAAATTTTACAAAAAATGAAGAAAATTGAGTTTCGAGTGTGCGTTTCTATAGCCTCATATTGCTATAGACGTCTTTTTGCACGAAAAGTAAGACTGAAAATTTCCCAAATATTGAAAGAGAATTCTCAAACATTGAATGAAATCTTCCCCGACATTACTTGTCAATACTTCTTCAATTTTCATGCCAGAAATTTAAAACGCTTGCACCTTATTCAATACATTACCATCAACATAGATATTCAGAATTAAATCATGAAGCAATTAGCTCTGCAATATACGAGTTCTATTAATAGATTAAAGGATTAGTTCAGTGGTCAAGCATGCTTACCTTATATGAAAGAGGACTTCAAAAGAAACAAAATATTAAAGAAAGCATTCAAAAATCTTATTACGTTAACAAGATATTCAAATTTAAAGCTTTGTATCATTTGTGTAGAAACGACTGAAATCAGACTAGCTGCAATGTTATATGATTCCTCAATGTCTTCATGTATTGTATCATATTTTGTCCTGCGAATTTGTGGCTTAAACACCATGGGATATGATAACAAAAAAGCAGTGAAAACTGAATGTAGGAAGGATATTTATAACATACCACCTGAAGAAAGTTTGAGGAAAAATCATTTAAATAGTTTTAAAATTGTATAAACTTTCTTTAAAATACATAAAGACTTCAAGGAATTTGCAGCACAGTTTATTATTTACCAGGGACTTAGCCAGAAATTCTAAAGGGACGGATAGTGGGGAGTGACAGGGGCAAACTTTGTGCAAAAAAACAAAAAACTTTACCAACGACGACGACGAGTGAACACACAATTACAATGGCGGGGTCGTCGCCTGCGTATTCGGTTAATGATAGTAACAATACTATCACGAAACGCTTAATACGACCTGGACGAGAGCACAGGTACGACGTACGGACAGACATAACATCGACAACCAAGTCAATGTCCACGGCCTTTGATAAGCAGTTGTGGTACACTGGCGTGTCTACAGGCTTAAAGCCAGGGCCTCGTGGTCTGTAGACAGGTATACTAACCGCTACACCACAGTAGGTAGATCTCCCCCCCCCAAAAAAAAAAAAAAAAAACTTTACCCAAATTGTCGACATTTTTAACAGTTTTTTTAAAGGGTTTTAGGGATTTTTTTCGGAAAATTGAATAAAGTTTTTGAAAAAAATTGACTGAATTAAAGACAAATTGCTGCTGGATTTTTGAAAAATTGGCTGTAATTTTAGAAAATTGTCAATTACATCAAGATTAGTCATAATCAAGCTGCTAGCTGTTATTCATTCCAAAAATTGATTTTCAGGAGGAGGGGGAGGGGGATCGCTTTAAGTGTTATGGGTATTTGAATCATCACTTGCTGACGCCAGCATGAGAGGCAAACGTAACAGTAGTGGTTCTGGGGTTAGTCCATTATCAAGACGCCCATCTGTTACCAGAAACATACATTGCCCATTTCATTTATTTGTATAGACCTGATAAATGGAGAGTGGTTCTTCATAGTAAGCAGGATAATTATTCACATTCACAATGTATGTGCCTGTGTGTGTGTGATGAGGGGGGGGGGGGTGGGGGAGGGGGGATTCGTATTCAAAATGCATGTGCAGAAAGCAAGAGGCCGACTTCCTCCAAAAAAGGGGACATGTATTTCTTTTAGCCCAAATGACCCAGATAGAAAGTCTACATTACAGAACTCGCCCCTTAAACAGAACTCCATCCTGATTTTCTGTGCCTGTGGCATTTCAGTAACCGCATGTGGCGGTTTGCATTTCCAGTTTATTTCCAAATAATTCCACTTCGCGTTTTAACAAAATTTACCCTTTAAAGGTGTGAAATATGTTAATTTTGTTTTATTTGGACAAATTCTTAGATGATCCAACCTTTGAACAGTGAGTTGGCAACTCCCTGCTTTGAACATCGAAATTGACGCTACATTTCGTATTTCCACGTAAATTCATTTCAAAGTTAAGAAATATCAAGAACAGCATTCCAACAATACAACTTTTTCCCCGTATAACGGCAAAACGAGGCGAGTTTTTATTTGAATAACATCAATATGTGTTATGTCTGTGGAGTTTTAAGCATAAAGAAACTTGTAAAGTGTATTTCTTGTATATTCACAAGTAACCAATATATAACTTTATTGAGTCATATTCAAAGAAGCGTTAGTTTGTGTGTATGATTATCTCGCAATTGCTATTGCCTACAATTATCTTTGGAAAATACTTTTCACACTGCACGTTTTTGCACGTGTATGCTCGATGGTGCATATCTCCTGACCTCTAGACACAAAACAAAGAGTCCTTACGCGTATATTGCACTGATGAATGGAAATGGCTTTAACCGCATGATTGTTTATCGAAAACAAAGAGTCCTTACGCGTATATTGCACTGATAAATGGAAATGGCTTTAACCGCAGGATTGTTTATCGAACAGTCGAAAAGGTGTTAAGGGAAGGAAGTCACGGCTAATGGGTCGGGAGGATTTTGAAAGTCACTCAGAATTACGCTGCTGAAAATAGTGCTTATTTACGATTTCTGCACCAAATGAAATAATTAAACCAGTTTTTAGGGTATAAATGACCCAAGTAAAAACTCGTTGATGTATAAATATTCAATTTTTATAAAATTACAGTATTTTTTGTTGAGATGTCTTAACTACCCGTGTGGCCGAATAATTGCGTAATACCTTTTCAACTCGTTGAAAATACGTCGAATACGGAATCTGGATTTAACTTTTGACTTTTTAATTCGATTTTGTTAGTAAAAACAAAGGTAAAAAGGGCTGTAATGTAATTATCATTAAGGCCTTTTTAGTCGGGTATATACGGGTGGTTAATGTGCACCCCAGGACTCTTCCAAACCAACTTTTTTAGCTTCTTTTTATGGTCCTAAAACACATTTAAGATGTTAACAAAAGAAAAATCTCGGCACTCTGGCGATATTCAAGATGGCGTCCAAAATGGCGTCCAATATGGCGTCCAAAATGGTAAAATTCTATAAAAAGTCATATATTGGCCATAAATAATAATTTTTATTGAAAGGAAACCTCAAAATATTGTTCTAGAAGCTTTTTGGAGCACTTGCAACCATATTCATAGTTTTTGCCATGTTCCTAATCCAATATGGCGGCCAAGATGGCGTCCAAAATGGCGTCAAAATGGTAAAATTAAAACAAATCAAAAAGTTATTGGCCATAAACAATAATTATCATTGAAAAGAAACCTCAAAATATTATTCTAGAAGGTGTTGTGAACACTTGCAACCATATTTATATTTTTGCATAACTTTGCCATGTTCAAAATCCAATATGGCGGCCAGTATGGCATCCAAAATGGCCGCTAAGTATATCAAAAAAGAAAATCATGAAAAAAAATTGCTTACATATGGATATTTTATATAGCGAATGTCCACCGCTTATCTCTTCATAAGAGTTACTAGTTTCTTCTACAATGTTCATATTTCATACATTTGAAATAACCTGTGTTTATAATGAATCAGTCACTGTCAGAATCAGAGTCTAGGCTGGAATAATCTGATTCATCTGGAACACCATCTTCCTCAGGATATTCTTCATCAGATGAATCCTCCTCAGTGTCATCAGCCAATATATTTTGAAGACATGACGGCAAGATAGGTCCCTCTGACCACACTGGCTCAATGTATCCATCACAAAGAGCCCATCCATGTGCTGTAGGAGGCGGGATTTCAAGTATGGGTATGTGTGCCCGTTTCCATTATAATTTGCACGTTTGATGTGTGGGATCAGCGACTGTCTACAAGGTGGCATCCTGGACAAATCTACTTTGGATGACTTGATGGTCTCTCCTTCGCCAACCATCTTCTTCAACATTGCACATCGAACTTGATTGGCATGCTTAAGTCTAGGAAAGCCATATAGAGCACACACAAACTCATCCAGCTCATCAACTAGACTCTCCTCAACTTCCCAGCTATTGCCCAACTTCACGAAAGAGTCTTGGTAGCGTGGCCTCTTTTCAAGTGTCTTCAGAGGAATTTTCTTCCCCTTTCCTTTAAAAGCGCAGTTGCAATCTTCACCAGTAAAGCAGTAAATGCCGAGAAGTGCCTCACAGTATGTGGGTCCCAAGTCTTTTGCTATGTCACCGATGTCAAGGAGTCTCCGGTTAACTCCACTGCCAGTGTCAAACAGAACAGTCAGTGGACGCAATTTCTCTGCATAGTACAACAATAGGAAGAAGATATCGCTATCTGGGCTGTGTACAACTGCCTGTTTGTAACCATGTTCCTTGGCATAAAACAAATACAGGATCACTCGGCTGTCTGTTTCCTCTTGGTTAGATCTAAGCCCTGGGATTTCATGTTGTTGCACAGATGCACCGTCGGTAGATGTTAGCAGAACGGAACACCTTCAACCACAAGTATAACTTTCCTTCCTACTAAACGTCGTGCTGCTTCTGGACTACTCCAAGAGCGGAGCATGAGCTGACACAACTGCTTTTGTTTTCGTCATTCTGCAGAAAGACCTTGAAATTGGCTGGCTTTTTGGTGTTGATGCCTTCTAAGAGGATTTTCTCACTGCAGCCACGGCGAAGCCGCTCCTGACTTTTGGTGGACTCTTCCAGATACATGTCAGTTGAGAAGATTACATCTGGCTTATGGCTTATTTGGTCAAGCAGCTTGAAAGAAATTTGCTTGAAGGTTGGAGGCAGATCCTTTAATGTATGGAAATGGGCATTCCCATCTTCAATGAAGAGTGTTTCTCCAGCATTTCTGGACGGTAAGGAAGTTTGAGGCACGTCGCTTGTGAGGAAGTGGACTGCTGCTGCTTTGTTGGTTTTTGCCATGAAGCCATCGGGAGTACCTAGAGCATGAGGTACTGGTGTAATGCAGTAATTCATCAGTTCATCAATGTTTACAGGTTGAGAGAGCATCTGTGACTTCACAAGAATTTGAAAGGCTCTATCCCCCTGCTCTTGATATTTCAAAGCATTTCCTTGAGCAGATGTTAGCTTAACTTTCTTGTTCAACTTTTGCATGGTCTTCAGCTTTAACTTCTTCAACGGGTCAAAGAATTCCTTTCGTCCTTCGTCGTCATCTTTTTTCTTTAGCCTCTCCTCAACAAGCTTCTCCTTCTCCAACCTGCCAGCTTCCTCAGCAGTTAGAACATCATGTTCTATCTCAGAAGGTATGGGATTGCTAGATGAAATCACATACAAGCGGTCTTTGTCTGCTATGTCGAATGGGTTAAAGAAGCCTTCTATGGCATCCATTACTCGTTGTACTGCAGCTTCACTCCTCTTGATTTCTGTCTGGAGTTGCTCACGGTGCTTACCACACTTGGCGTTATCATTGTCAAGACACATGTCACACATCTCCAATGTGGCCTGGTAGTACTTACTACGTTCTGATGTCGTCCGAATCCATCGCTGGTAAGCACCGTAGTTCTCTAAGATTCCAGTAAGGCCAGCTCCACCAGCACCAGCATGGGACTTGGCAAACTTCATGAAGGTTTCCTCTATCGTCTTGTCTACGGCACATAAGTTACTGGGTATTCTAGACCTGGCAACGGATATGGCTCCTTTCTCTAGTAATTGAGTAGCTCCTGGATGACTGACCTCAATGTTGGCGAGAAATGCATCAAACCAGGTGAGGTATCTAGAGTAATTGATTCCTCCAAAGCTAAAGAACAAGTCTGCCATGTCCGCCATGCACTTGTGGTACAATTTCAGATTGTTTGTCTTTACTGCATAGAGCAGCATGAAGATACGGTGTGCATGATCCAAAAAAGATGTCCAGAACTTGGCGGTCTTTCCTAGATCTCCATTTCGGACTCGCTCTTGGAACACCGTGTAGTCATTCAGATACTGCTGAATTGTAGGATCTTGAAGAACAGCATTAAAGTTCTCAGCATTACAGAGTGTTATCAAGGCATCCAGAGCATCTGCATTTGTGGGGCCGTGAGCAGTTTCATCCCTCTGGGCGATATAAGCTGAAAGAAGTAGTCGTTCTAAGGCTTCACTTACTACTTTCAGACACCACATGGACTTGCTATACGCTTTGCCATTTAGAACTCCTTTCAGGCAGCCAGAGGTTGTGAGATTTGCTTCTATAATGAGCTCAGAGTAGCCCGAACCAGCCATCTTATGTCCAAGCATATTCAAGTAGTTCATGATGGTATGGAAGGTTCCAATGAGGACGATGTGGTTCTTGTAAGCTGCAGGGTTGTCCCATATGATAGGCATGGCTTTCATGATTACACCAAGGTCAAATATAGTTATTGTGTAACGCTGTCCAACTTCCTCAGTAGCCTTCTCGCATTGACGCAACAGTTCTTTCACAACATTGTACTCTGTGATAGGCTTGGTAATGGACGGATAAAAGTCAATGGTGGTAAGTTCACTTGGGGGGCATCCAATGGCAGAAATGAACCCACACAGTGCTGGTATCTGCTGCTTGTCAGTACTACTTGCTTTTCGACAGAAAGCCCAGATGATGTACACTGTTAAAGCTCTCTGTAACAAAGCCAAATTTTCTTCTGGCTGCTGGACATTCTGTAGGTCTATGTTAGGACCTTTTCTCTTTGCAATATGAAAAGGTGGCAATGGAGCAGGTGTGTCTAGCTTGAGAGAGTGCTCTTTAGTTCTGGGAATTGAGACTTGTGTGTGTACTGGGTCTTCAGGCTTCTTGGCTTCCTGTAGCATAATCCCAGCTGCAGTATTGATAGCAGGTCTGCTGTGTATGCCAGTAAGGAGTTGGTTGAAGTTGTCCCACTCAGAATAGAAAAGAACATTATGCGGCGATTTCACAATCTGTGCTGTCAGTAGTGAAGAACGCTGTTCCAGAGCAACTGCAAGCGCAGTCTCCAACTCCACAGAAAAGAGGTAACTCTCGCAATGGATTAATCTGCTCAGGAGGGTAAGCAACTGTCTACTTCGGTAGAGGTGGCGCAATGTCATGCAGAGAAGGATGTGCTTGGGAAGAAGCCATTCTCCATTTGAGACAGCCCTGCAAAGATCTTGTCCAATGGAGAACAATAGCCGCTCTGCCTGTCTTGAGGAGCTTTTGGATTGACCAGATATGACCAGGCTGAGGAAGCGTTTCAAATTTGGTGGTATTACTCCATCCTTTACTTCCAATTCACTTGGTGGAGGAGGCCACGTGAGCTCCTTGGTCTCTTTGAATGCACGAAGTATGATGCCTCGTAGCAGCAGTGCAACATCTTTCATGGCATCCTTTGAGGCAAGTTGATAGGTTTGACTAATTGCTTCTTCGACAGAGATGCTGGAGTTGTAGACAAGATAAAAGGGCCAGCCCTTACCCTCTGGGTCAACTTTGACGAATGCAAGTTTGGGGGCCAGGATAGAATGGTTTTCTAGCTTGCGTTTAAGTTTTTCTGCCCGGTAGTTTGGATTTGCAAAGTGTGTCTCATCTAGCTTGGCAACGTATAACATACATAGCGATGATAGCTGTACTACTTTACGTCCAATAATTACTGTTTGTTCCAGGTGTTTTGCAACATGCTTGAAGCAGAATTCATGGGCAGCTTCTAAATCTGCTTGTCCAGCAGTTGCTTCAGGGTTACAACTTCTCCAGTGTGCTGGATTTGTTGTATAATGTTTTCGGCACTTGGGGTGGTATTTGACCTCACTTGCAAACAAATCAAAACCTCTGATTCGCTGTAAAAGCCACTCATGCTTGTTGTCTTCTGCTATTTTTAAGATTGTTTGCCAACCATCTCGCTCAAATGAAGAAGTGTCCTCCTTAGTGTTGATGCCTGCCTTTGTCACATGAATTCTTCTAGTCTTATTGCAGAAAATACAATCGGGATTAAAAATTATCCTCTCTGTAGATTGCTTGCGCTTTGTCCGATCTTGGGTGGTAGAGGATTCTTCATGTTCCTGTGGCTTAGAAGCTGTCAACCGTTGTAGAAAATAGTAACAATACAAACATGGTTGGTAAGAGTTCCCAATGGCCCTAAAATAATATTCTGTACTTTCTTTTTAATTATGGACAATATATGACTTTTAAATTAGAATTTTGTCATTTTGGCGGCCATTTTGGACACCATATTGGCCGCCATATTGGATTTGGAATATGGCAAAGTTATGCAAAAATATAAATATGGTTGCAAGTGTTCCCAACAGCTCCTATAATAATATTTTGAGGTTTCTTTTTAAAGATAATTATTGCTTATGGCCAATATATGACTTTTTAGAGAATTGTCCCTTTTTTGGCGCCATTTTGGACGCCATCTTGAATATCTCCAGAGTGCCGGATTTGTTTTGTGTGTTAACATCGTGAATGTGTTTTAGGACTATAAAAAGAAGCTAAAAAGTTGGTTTGGAAGAGTCCTGGGGTGCACATTAACCCGTATGTACCCGTCTATTTGGAGTCTTCAAAAAGTGTCAAACGTTCAATTTTTGAACTTTCTATGGTGGTTTTGATTTCAAAATAATTTTCCACTGTGGCACGTGGTATTAAAGAGTTCCATGGCCAGTGGGTAAGGAAGTTTAAAGAAAGAAGCAAAATTTGAGGTTTCTAAAGCAGCCCTACACCAGCGATAATGACCCCTGTAGTTGCCAGCTCTTTGCATCAAGTGTGGCCTGTAACATGAAATCGATTTTTCTTCTCAACAATTCCTTTCAGATTTTACACAACTTCTTCCTAAAGTTAAGACAAATAAATATATTGTTTTCATGTCATTACACATGAAGAAACGTTTCAGAATGCCTCTTACAGGTGCATCTAATGTTGAGTGAGCTGTGTGTGAATGTCATATTATGTAATAGGGAAAACAGTTCTTTGTTTGAGAGCTTTGCTATAACAGTATCCCTGCTTGAAACCATGGAGCAGGAAAGTGCCATGGCACTTCCGTGCATGGAGCTATTAACTGAAACAGTGCATGAAACGTTTTGATTCTTTTTTTTTTTTTTTTTTACCTCCATGAGTACACTTATGATGTTGTTCTTTATTTCAGCATATGTTGGTACAGGTCCCAACTGGTAGTGAAATATTTCTTCCATTAACTCCTTTGTAAAACTCTATGAAGGTTTGATCATGAAGCGTTATGATTCTGCAGTAAAAGGGTAGTAACATTTTCATTATTCTAAAAAAAAAGTGAAACAAAAAAGAATACTTGCTTTCTGCAGTTAAATGATTTAAATTTTTCATGGTGCTCAGTCTCTGTATGTCACCGAGCAGACACGGAACACTAATCGGTGTTATTGTATTTTTACATGCGACCTGTCTGGAACTGCATAACCTAATAACAGAATGAAGTATACAACTTGCTCCCTAATTTTGGAGGGAGGGATAAAATATTATCCAATTTCATCATATGGCCCTCAGCAGTGAATTTCTTCCATTATAAATGTTTGGGGGAAGAAACGAAAAACAACAAGTTAAGAAAAACATTTTGTAGTTACCTATTATGAAAGAGGTCCAGGGGGTGAAGCCTCCGAAAGTGCTGCCGCTTTGGTAAAAATTTCCCGAAAATTGGAGAAAGAAAAATCCTGAAAATTGAAAAAAAATTATTAAAAATTGAAAACAATTTCTCAAACATTGCAAAGATATTTCCGAAATTTAGGTGAATTTCCCAAAAAGGAAGGAAATTTACCGAAGAAAAAAAAAACTTACCAAAAATTAAAGCAAATTTTAGTAAAATGATGGAAAATTAAAAAAAACTTCCCAAATATTGAAGAAAATATCCTCCAAATGAAGGAAATTTCACAATAATGGAACCAAATTTCATGAAAATAAAGGAAGTTTCCTAGAAACTGAAGAAAAATCTTAAGACGTTCAGAAAGCAGAAAAGAGCTTTAAAATGTGTCACATTATATTTATATGGGGCGAAGCTGCAGGTATAGGGCGATGAGGGCGAACTTGAATCTCTGCATTTTTCGCGATTTACATAAAATTGCTTGATATACGGTCAAATCCAGGAGGGTCGACGTCCTGGTAGGCGTCCTGCAGGCAGTCCGGGCCCGGAGAGGTCCTATTTTAAGGAACCTGTCAAATATCTGAGCTAATAGACGTCCAGCAAGCCGATTTTTTTCCCCTTCATATTTTGTGATAGACATGTACAGAAAATTTAACTGAGATACCATTTTGTCAGATAGATTGTAAGATTTTGGGATGTGTAATTTTATTCCTTAGGATCTTCTATCTTAACGACAAAATTATAGTGCTACAAATATTTGATTTTTTTTAAATGACTGTTTCGTGCCTAAAAAGCCTTCTTCTTTATTTTCCCTCATATTTCAAAAACGGCGTTGTAAAAATTTAAAAGGGAGTGGATAATATTAAGCCTTGGAAGCGATAAAGGTTTGCCAATAAATTCTAACTTTCCACGGGCAAAGAAATTTTTCTCAGAGGTATAAAATTTGAAAATTATAGCATGCATAAGTCAAGCAAAACATCATGGGAAATGTCACAAAATGGCAATGTCCTTGTCACGAAAAGTTCCTAATTTAAGGAACTTTTTGGTGCAATGACTCACTTCATCCGGTTTTTTTTGTGTGAAATGACTTACCCCAAATCAATCATCTCTGTGAGGTGAGCAAATCGTGACATTGACGAACCCCACATTTCTTGTAAAATGACCTACCGCAAATCACTCACCTCTGTACAAAATCAATGGGTCTGAAGTAAATTAACCCATCCCAGAGTCACTCTGGTGACTGACAATTTGGTATAATGACGCACATGTAAGTCACCTTTTCATACTGTATGTCAATGGCTGACATTGCCGTGGGTAGTCGTGGGGGTAAGTCATACAACTGACAAGTGCATTAACCAGATATACAGACCAGGGAAGTGCCATCTAAATGGCACTTCCCTGTACAGACTACGACAGAAATATCCTCGATTTAGAGTATTGGCCCTTAGTCTGTTAGTGTATGAGCTGAACTCCCAGGTGATCTCTTACTACTGTATA
>JAIGNY010002174.1:0-17932 GCA_020152595.1 Chiridota heheva
GTTACTCGACACGTACATTTGTGGATTGATCACAGCATTGTGCTAGGACTGCATGAGTTATAAGATGCAGTTGTAATGCAACATATTTAAGCATTTATGTTATCTTTTCCCACTCATGAATATGCAACAACAATATATACAGATCACAATACATATGTGTGCCACTATGATATGAAAGCAGTTCGCAGTTCAAATGATATTGTCTCAACCAGATTTTTGTTTCAAAATAGAATTAAGAACGTCACATACTACTTTATGCATTCGCAAACACGCTAAATTTATTTGAAGTGTATCATGTATACTGTAACTCATTGACTAGGTCTATCTACTCGGTATTAATGTGTACTAAATATTATATTCTTTATCAAGAGGTATATTACAAAATTGGGTTTCATAGGGGGATTATTTCACCTTTTGGACAAATGTGTATTCGTTATTCAATCACTGTTTCTCAATTGATAATGTGCTTCATTGCGTTGCATATCAAATTATGTACACAATACAGTGGCAAAGTCTCCATTGTCATACTCATGAAAAAACAAGCAAAAACTTGACAAACCAAAAAAAGGCTGGAACATAATTTTAATAAGAGTGCCAAATAGTAACAATGGTTAATAGATATTATACATGGTTGATTCAGCGTCGTAGGCCTTGAAACACAGTAACGTTAGACGACATATCGAAGTGTCAAGTTATGAATACCTTCACCACTATCGTGTTGTCAAGATTTTACAAGTAAAACGAACATATCGAGAGCAGAAAGGAGAGTCATAGCTAGACAACAGCTTACGAAGGTAAATATTTGAGCCGTAAAGTAAATAAAATGTCTACTTACATGCCTCTATAACGTCTTAAAACTACAGGTTACTGGTCAATGTGCTTTATATTAATTTGTTGTATCAAATTGCCTACTTCTAGCTTAGGCTGCTCAAAGTAATTTATATCATTAGCATTGCCCATAAACAATGACAAAAGAAACGTATGTATTTTATGAAATTAAAATGTATGCATTTGATCATGATAGTTTTGGATATTTTTGACAATCCCCAACAAAGTAATTATCTAAACTGAACGGTAATAATTTGTGACACAGGTCTCAACTACAGTATTCCAACAATGTATAACAGGACATTTGAGCGTTACTATATTTATTCACAAGATTCAGACAGACCCAAGCTTTTTAAATAAGGTATGCTTTATAACAATTGTTTATGTTTGGATTAAGCATATGGAACATCAACGGAAAATGTGCCATGATATTGAAGAGTGTCTCTGTTGCATGACTATACTGAAATTGAGCAGTACTCTCAGGCCTACCTTTGGTTAATCATATAACATATATATATATATATATATATATATATATATATATATATATATATATATATATATATATATATATATATATATATATATATATATATATATATATATATATATATATATATATATATATATATATATATATATATATATATATATATATATATATATATATATATATATATATACATACATTACATATACATACATACATACATACATATATATATATATATATATATATATATATATATATATATATATATATGTATGTATGTATGTATGTATGTATGTATATATGTATATATATATATATATATATATATATATATATATATATATATATATATATATATATATATATATATATATATATATATATATATATATATATATATATATATATATATATATATATATATATATATATATATATATTAATATACATATACATACATACATACATATATATATATATATATATATATATATATGTATGTATGTATGTATGTATGTATGTATATATATATATATATATATATATATATATATATATATATATATATATATATATATATATATATATATATATATATATATATATATATATATATATATATATATATATATATATATATATATATATATATATTATTATTATGGCTATAGCAGCTTTGTAACCGTAAGGTTGCCCGTTAATATCACGTTGGTAACCGGGGTAACTCCGGGGATCCTTGTACCTCTAGTATAGATGTCTTTTTTTAAACGAAAACGTCAGTAGTACAATTTTATTTGTTTCAATTATAATCACTCTCCAGAGACTTTAATAGAAAGCATGGAAAATTATACACCTGCCTACTGAACCGGAGCTTGATAGGTTTAACAACAAGGTATCAAAACGTCTTTGAATTTACATTGGGTATATCTTGAGTTGTAGATACTACAGTGCTTTTTGAAAATTGTTTGTTCAAAGGTTAAGATTGATACGAAGTCGTTGCATTCTTATGTTCGCTCAAGGTAAACAAAAAAACAAGGAAGTTGTTGGTACTCTTCAAGGTAATGATGGTGTTACTATCAATAGTGATAAGGATATGGCTAAGGTTTTGAATGACTACTTTGTGTCTGTTTTAACTACGGAGTCCCTTGCTGATAGTGTTGTAGATTATCTTACTGGGCACTCTCTAGTATCCATTAAGGATGTTGATTTTTCACTTAAACTTGTATGGTATACATCCTGCTGTCTTACGCAAATGGTATGGTGTTATTTCTGTTCCCCTGTGAAATATATTTTCAAAGTACTTCGATGTTGGTGTTGTTCCTAGTGATTGGAGAATTGCTGATGATACTCCTAATTTCAAAAATGGTGACCCCAGCTTGCCCTGTAACTATAGGCCAGCGAGTCTAACTAATGTTGTGTGCAAGGTCACGGGGTCCATTGTTGTTGATGTTGTTCTAGATAATTTACTGGTCAATGGTTTGTTGAATTTGTCCCAGCATGGGTTCTTACATAAGAGGTCTTGTGTTTCTAGTTTATCAGAGTTTCTAGATGATGTTACAAAACTAGTTGATTCGGCTCATAATGTGGGTGTTATCTATTTATATTTCCAAAAAGCGTTTGATAAGGTTCCGTTAGGTAAGCTTATGATGAAAACAAGAGCGCTTAGTGTTGAGGGAAAGCGTGCCAGTTGGATAAATTATAGGCTAGTTGACAGTTCACAAAGCGTTGTTGTTAATAATGAAGTATCTCTATGGAAGAAGGTTACAAGTGGTGTTCCTCAGGGTTCTATATTGAGTCCGCTTCTTTTTTAATCTTCATTAATGATATCGATGTTTCCCTTGCCTCCAGGATTTTTTTAATTTGCTGATGACACTCTGCAGACTTGTTGATGATGCTAGGGATTCTTCACTGTTGGCAAAGTGATCTGAATAAGCTGGTTTTTTGGTACAAAATGTGGCAGATGTCATTTAATGTTAACAAATGCAAAGTTATTCAGATTGGTCAGAGCAATTTGGGTTTTTATTACTGCATGAATGGTTCAATGGTTTTGTTGTTGAAAAAAAGGATCTACTAGGTGTTGTCATTACTAGCAATCTGAAACCTTCTAAACATTGTGGTCTAGCAGCTGCAGGGGCAAATAAGATGATTGGTTTGATTAGAAGAAATGTTTGTTTTCTAGGTAGAAATGTTGTTCTTAATTTGTTTAAGCAGTTACTCAGGCCTCACCTTGAGGATGCTATTCAGGCTTGGAGTCCCTTTATGAGAAGAATAAGTTCATTTTGGAGCAGATTCAGGGAAGAGCCACTAGACTTATTCCCGAAGTAAAGAATCGCTCTTATTAATCTAGGCTGCGATTTCTTGGTTTGACCACGCTTGAGTTGAGAGGAGTATGTTGCTATACGATTCAGAATTTTAAATTCCTATTTGGTAGTAATGCTTTGACTTTTCATTTCATTTCATTTAATTAATTTCTACATTCTTTAATAATATGCAAGACATTTTTACATAATAAAGTGAAGGAAGCCTGAAAAGCAAGCGCTTGACAAGCAGGCCAGGCCACTTTTACAAAAAATAAAGAAAAATAATAACAAAAACAATAACCTACTAAACAAAAGTTAAAAAAAATACATTTTCAACTGAATCATATACTCTACAACCTGTACAACAGCCCTCCCACCCACATAACCAACCTTAACCCGGACCCTTTTACACCCTGTTGATAGCGACGTGACTTCTGTTCTATTCTCTACAACTATTCATTCCGTTTTATTTCACCTTGCACTTTACCACCTAAATTTTGTTTTATATCTTCACATTCCGGATTTCTCTCTCTCTGTGGATGGGCATCTGTTTTCGGAGGTGGCCCTCCCTCTCCTCCCCGTGATTCACCTACTACCTCTAATGACCATTTCAGCCCCAATTTTCCAAATTCTAATAATACAGGCCACCAAAAAACAAGATATTTAAAAAAAAAATCCCCTTTTCTAATTCACAAAGCGCTCCAAGGCCTTGTCGGTACCCTCCCCAAGGTCTCCACCCTCAGATCCGGCAATCTCCTGGTGCACTGCACCAGAGACACTTAAGCCACCACCCTATTCACCACCAAAACCCTAGCCAATACCGGTATTGACGTTACAGTCACCCCCCACCGTTCCCTAACCTACAGCAAAGGTGTGGTCAGAACCAGAGACCTTGCCTACCTGACCGATGAAGATTTCGTAGAGGAACTTACAAATCAACATGTAACTGAAGCCCGTCGTCTCGTCCTCAAGAGAAACGGTGCCGAAACTCCTACAAATACCATCTTCCTAACGTTTTCCACACCAACTCTCCCCTCCCACATCACTGCTGGCTACCTAAGAATTCCCCCCTTCCCCGATTGTCATAAGTGCCAGAGGTATGGCCATGGTAAAAACTCCTGCCGCAGCCAAGTGCGCTGTGGCAACTTTGGAGCCCTGGACCATGACAGCACCCCCTGCACCAGCACCCCACACTGCACCAATTGCGACGATACTCATCCAACTCATCCAGCTAACCATCCCTCCTTCTCAAAAGACTGCCCCACCTGGCTCCAAGAAAAACTAATTACCAAACTAAAAACCCTTAATCCCAACAAAACTTACCCAGAGGCCAGGAAGCAAATTCTTGCTTCACTCCACGCTAAACCATCCTACTCGAGCGCAGTCTCCTCTAACACCAATATCGCCCTTTGTAAAAGTTATTCAAGAAAGTTTGATTTTCTTATTTGATAATATTCAATGAAGATAGAGCTGTACATGCATGTAGGTACATAATAAGCATATTCATATATCAATACTTAGCTTCTTACATAGATGATAATTTTTCTGAAAATGTTTCACATTTTTGATGAAAATTTGGTCTTCAAGGACACAAAAAGTTTACCTATCAGGTGAATTACTAGTGTAGACAAAAGAAAAGTATGCATAGATGCACAATTTATATGCATTGATATACATATTTCATTCACTCTAATTTAACACACAAAATTGTATGTACACATCTATACTACCAAGTGCATAACAGATAATTCAAGCAGTAAGAAAAATCACATTTGGATGATCATGCATATAGTCTGAGAATATGAAGTGATGCATAGACCATGTCTATTCTTTTTATTCACATCACTCATCATTCAGCTAAAAGCTGCTTAAGGTGTACTCAGATAGCATCTGACTGTAGTATATGCTATAGCCGCTACATGGCAGCTATACACAAGAATATGCAAGTATTGCTTTGCAAGTAGTGCCTACTGAGTGAGGTATTCATAGCACTAGTTAAGGTGAGGCCTTGTTAAAATATATAATTGCAAATATAAAATCAAATATCAGTAAAAAAATTGGCAAAAAGACGTACAGCAAAAGTAACAAACCATACGTTAAATGTATGATAAAATCTGAGACATCTGAAAAAGATGTCCACTTTCTAAGTTAGTGGTGATATGGAATAAAAAGTGTATGAACTTGGTAATTACATCAGCAGGTAGTATTTGCAGTCATTAAAATGATCAATTTTGCATTGTGTGATTTCTAAGTTAGTGTGCCTTCAAAACCATTCCCTTCATGTAGCCTAGCATGAATATCAAACTTTTTTTTAAAGTACCACAATTCTTGGTATTTATATCTACAATTTATAGCCATCCTATATAGGTATGATCTTATATCGTTCATGATATTGTAAAAAGAATCATAATTTCGTGGCCCTTGTTTAGTTGAGAAAACACCCACAAGGTCCACCCAAAACCAAAAAGTATATATAAATCCCAGATGTCTAGATTTGATATAAATCATATGCATAATCAGATAAAGACATGAAATTTATTTGTATTTGAAATGAACATTTAATTCATTTTATATCTACCTTGATGTGGTCATAATGTAATTAATTATTACTCAGTAATGCTTTCTTTGGGAACTATGGTTCAAATTAGTGGGTAGGCCTACTGGTTGAAAACATAAATCATATCTGCCTTTGTGTACTGATTCTGGTCCTACACGGATTTACGGCTTCTATCTGTTAAGTTTGACAAAATTTGATTAAATTGTTGATTTAGGCCTAATACTTAGATTGCAATCGCCAAAAAAGTTTTCTCAGCAATTAATACCTGAATAATCAAATCCGTATTTTCATGCGTGAACGCTGATACTGGCCTTGGTTAAAAAATATAAAAAATCGTGCAAAGTGTAAGTTGCAACTTTTTGTTTACTTGTAAAACAACACATTTTCAGGTAAAATCACAAACGTGTGGACTACTCCCTATTACTATTCTGCGTAGAAATTATTGACTAAATTTATGCGCTTTGTGCAATATTAATGATGAAATAGGTCAAAATAACCCATTTAACGTTGATGTTACTGATAAACAATCGAGCACAATATGCGTAGTTTGCGTAAGTAAAGTTTCTCGCACTGTGCCTACCAATTTGCTTGCACTTGTAAAATTTCCGGATGGTAAAAACTTTTGGATTAGGTCTATATCGAAAACACTAAAGCACCCGCCACAATGATCTGTTTGGAGATCAAACAGATTTTCTTTGGATATGTATTTAAAATGCCTAAGAAACTAATCAGTTATCTTTTTATACAATATTCGGCTGTTTATTCTATTGATTTCTTACAGAACATTGCAATTTTAATGTTCTTTTGCGAAGTCTACACTATACAGGTTACCTTAGGCTAGTCTGGATCGGCTGACGATGATAGGGTTCTACAGAAATCTCAACGAAATTTGAAATGTTTACGACCCTTGTGTGTTCAACTATATATATTTTTTTAATTCTACATACTTACAGGACACCCTGGCATAAAGAAAAATTAAGATAAATCTAAAATAAATGAAAAAGAGTCGTAGGAATCCCAGTAGTCAGTGCATTATGCATAGACCGTATGGTACATTTAAACAGGCTAGTGTTGCGCACGCATTATACGCTTAAGTCGAATGTTTTTGTAAACAAACTACAGGCCGCGTTACAGTTCCCCTCTACCCGCACGACATATTCAAATTCTCAGCCGTTTGCGCGCGCACGCGGCTTACTCTATATCAAAAACACTAAAGGTCGTAACACACCGGACGCGACGCGGCGAGCGATTTTTTAGATAATCATACAGGAAAAACATATTACAAGATGCTTTGAATTTTTGCTTACACACGATGAAGTTTACAATTGAGGCTTTTTGATGATGCTAAAAAATTTGTTAGAAATGTTTTTCGTTCAAACTGTGGAGAAATTTGCTTTCGTGGGGCGCGAATTTTTCTTTAATGGGCGTAGAAAGGCTCTTTTTATCAATTTTCAGTTATCATTTAAATAGCCATGCAATGACGATGCTTCTCTGAAAACAAGAGGTTACAATATTTCTTTTGTTTTGTTTTATTCAATTTTGTTTGAAAAATAGCTCGCCGCGTTGCGTTCGATGTGTAACGGCCTTAATGCACCCGCCACAATATCTGTTTCAAGACAAATTAATTCCAATTCTTTTAATCTGCTTTAGTCATAAATCGTACTTGATATGTTCATCATTTGTTTTGCGGCACAAAACGTGGACGTAGGCCTATATTGGCAAACAAGTTATTTCTTAAGCCTTTTCTCTGGAGTTATCATTTGGTTCGGCGAGTTATTTGTTCTGCTGTAAGTGCGTACAACGATGGGCATTTTTTTTTTTATATTCTTTTTTGGGGGAGGGCGGTGTCGATTGACAAAATGTTATACAAATTCAATTTGATTCCATTAATACGTTCATAAATTTGAAAAAGTTTGATTTATACAGCGCCGGAAACCTAGCTACAAATTATTGATGTCGCCACATGCAAAGTGTCTGCAATGCTGTGATAACTCGTCAAATAGCAAACTTTGGCCGAGACCCACAGTAATTACTATATAATTCTTACAGGTATAGTTACAGTCTTTAACTGGGTTTGTTAGGTTAAGCCTCCGTACCCAGTTCTCCGTCTTTGTCACTTCTAGTAAGGACTTTAAACTCTCAGAACTTTAAATCAGCACAGTGATCATACTTTAGGCTGATATCTGACCAACTTTTATCTAATTTAAATGACTTGACACTTGGCGCGTTGACAAACTGGTTGGTAGATGGTTCCAGATTTTAGTTATACGTAGAGAGAAGTATCTTTTTCTGATGTTGGATTTGGCTGGTTGAACAAAAATCTTGTAGTTGTGACCTCTCATAAGATTAAAATGATAGAGTGGCAGAAAGCTGCAGACTTTAGGATCGTAGACTTGGTTGATAATTTGTAGGTCTTTATCATATCACCTCTCAGACGGCGGTAGACGAGGGTGAGCAGATCAAGATGTTTGAGACGGTCGGTGTAGCTTATTCTATAAAATTATATGAAGAAATAATATTACACGTACCAAGGTGGACGATTTAAAGTCATCCCGCAAATCGTATGCGCCGCCGAGTGAAAAATCAGAACACCGGAACAGACGTATT
The DNA here is from genome assembly GCA_020152595.1 of Chiridota heheva. Classification (NCBI taxonomy): domain Eukaryota; kingdom Metazoa; phylum Echinodermata; class Holothuroidea; order Apodida; family Chiridotidae; genus Chiridota; species Chiridota heheva. The sequence goes on from JAIGNY010002174.1 coordinate 8,786, forward strand.
TGAAATTTGTTTTTTTCTTACCATGCCATGGGTATATTGAAGATGCAAATAATAAAAACAGGCATTTTCAAAAAGAATTAAGAAACGTAAATATTGTACAAATTGTTATTTGAACCAGTATTTCATTTCATGTACGCTTCACGAATTGATATCATAACTACCCCGTTTCGTTTCGATAAGCTACCTTATCTTTTTTAATATTTCTGTTACTAATTAATCTTATATTTTCTTCTGTTATCGATATGTTACACTGGCAGATAGGCCTAGGCTAATGGTACTCAAAGAGAAAATAATAACATATCAAAAGATAGTAATAAGTAAATAGCAATTGGTAATTTCCTTATAGTGATATTACAACAGCTTACTGATTCTTACATCAACGAAACCTTAAATACATTAACTGACAAGGAAACTTATTTATACCTTTCTGCTGCGGTGCTTGAATGGGATGAATGGGACTTTGCACATTATGGGGGCCCCATTGGAAGTATTGCATTGTTGTGATGGGAAAAGTTAAAGGTGAACTGTTATGAGGTCAAAGTTAAGAGTTGTGGATGGGACATAAAGGGTAAAATAGCAGTGTAAGTTGTGATATGCATGTGATAGTTTGGCTTTTGAAAAAGCTAAGAGTCAAAGCACAAATACTTGCTTAAATGAAGAAATTTAAGCCAATATAAACGTAAAAAGTACACGGCCGATTGTGATCCAAAGTTGTTGTATGGCACTTTGTAAGGTGAAGTTGTGCCGCGCAGGCTTTCGAGCACAAATTTCAAGTAGTAATAAACCTATTTTCACATTTCTGCTGCAGTCTTTGAATGAAGGGAATGGGATTTTGCATATTGTGGGAGCCTTATGGAAACTATTGCATTGTTGTGATGGGAAAAGTGAAAGGTGACTGTTATGAGGTCAAAGTTTCAAGGTTGATGTACAGAATGACCCATAATCGTATACAGGATAGGTCATTGCTAAGTGACAAGTGGTGATGAGATCAGCAATCACGTGGATTTGATTTTTGCTTTATATTAATACTAACGTTAACATGATGACTGACCTACATACATATAAACAGATTTGTTTCACCAGTTTACCATAGATTCTTCCTTGACCTTGACCCTCGCTCCCCTCCTCGTGACCCACCTGCTACGTCCATTGACCATTCTTCAGCCCCAGTCCCAAAAATTATATTAATACAGGCCACGAATAAACCAGACAGTTTTAAAAGAGTTTACCCTTTTCTCATTCACCAAGCGCTCCAAGGCCTTGTTAGTACCCTCCCCAAGGTCTCTACCCTCAGATCTAGCGAACTCCTGGTGCACTGCACTTGACATTACTGCCTTGACATTACAGTCACCCCCGCCGTTCCTTAAGCTCCAGCAAAGGTGTGGTCAGAAGTAAAGACCTTGCCTATCTGACCGATGAAGACCTCGTAGAGGATCTTGCCAATCAACACGTTACTGAAGCCCGCCGTTCTCGTCCTCAAGGGAGACGGTGCCGAAACACCTACCAATACCATCTTCCTGACTTTTTCCACACCAACTCTCCCCTCCAAGATCACTGCTGGAGTCATCCCCTATATTCCTAACCCCCTTTATTGTCGTAAGTGCCAGAGGTATGGCCATGGTAAAAACTGCCACCGCAGCCAAGCGCGCTGTGGCAACTGTGGAGCCCTGGACCATGACAGCTCCTCCTGCACCAGCACCCCACACTGCACCAATTGCGACGGTACTTACCTACTGTAGCTATCCATTCCTCCTTCTCAAAAGACTAACCCACCTGGATACAGGAAAAGCAAATAACCATACTAAAAACCCTTAATCCCAACATCGGTTACCCGGAGGCCAGGAAGCAATTTCCAGCTTCCCTCCACACTAAACCCTCCTACTCGAGCGCAGTCTCCTTTAACACTAATACCTTCCCTCCTAACACAACTAAAACTGACTCACATACCCAAACAGACCCCACCTGGCTCTTATTACCCAGTCCTAAGCCCATCACCATTGCCAACAACCCAACCACACCTATTACCCAAACCACCTCCACCACCACTTCTCTCCACAACCTTCCTTTGTCCTCTAAGACTCCTGCCGTCCCCTACCCCAACACCTCCAATGCCATCAAGCATCAAACTCAAGCCAACCTGGATAAGAAACAACAAACAGCCCACCATCCAAACCCACACATATGACACAGAAGAAAATATGGATTGTTCGATTACCGAACATACTTCTCGTCCATCTTTCAAAAACAGCCGGTTTAAAGAAATAGGAACAGATCCAAAGAAAAAAATAAGCCAACTCAGACCCAACAGATCTTCCTCAAGATAACCCTTTGCGTCCTGCTTCCTTATGGCGTGCAACATGAACAATTACAATAACATTGACAACATTACACAGTGAAACATAAGGAGCCTTAAGGCCAATTCTGAAGAAATTGACCTACTGGCCACCATCTTCAACCCAGTTGTCTTCTGTCTACAAGAAACCTTCTTGAAAACAACTGACCATTACTCCTTCAACTACTTCGCTTGCTATCACGAACATCAAGTGCATGCCGACAGGGCCTGTAGGGGCGTCTCCATTCTCGTTAGACACGATATACCACACAACTCTGTTAATGTGAACACCGACCTTCAGGCCATCTGTATGTCTATCTCCCTCCACAAAACCTTCACTCTTTCCAATATATATCTCCTCCAACGCCAACGTTCAGCCAACCAACCTTAACAACCTCATTTTTCAGCTCCCCTCCCCCTTCATCCTTCTTGGTAACTTCAACACCTACAACCCCTGTGGGGCTCCAATACCATCACCCCCAGAGGCAAGCTTATTGAAAACACTCTTTGAAAGCACAGAGGTGCTTGCTCAACACTAACTCCCCGACTTATCTTCACCCTGCCACAGGCTCCTTCACCTAAGTTGACCTGTCTATCTGTTCTCCCAACCTCCTTGATTCTAGCTGGAAGGTTACTGCTGATTTCTGTAGTAGTGACCATTACCCTTCTTCTTATACACTCCAACCTTCAAACCCTCACTTACCACACACCCTATTGGAATCTTGAAAAGGCTGACTAGTCTCTTTTCGAAACCTCTGTGACTCGCACCTCTCCCCCATGTCCTCAAGTGTGAGAATCCCATGTCAAACTTCAGTAACATCCTTATTAACATCGCCACCTGCTCTATTCCCAAAACCTCCAAACCCCTAACCACTCCCCAACCTCTGGCTCTCTGATGACTGCAAAACCGCTATCAAGAACAGAAAAAGGGCCCTCAGAAACTTACAAACTAGTCCAACCACCCACAACCTCAAGCTCTTTCGCATCAGCCGTGCCAAGGACAGGCACACTATCAAGGACAGTAAAACCAACACTTGGAACAATTTCATCTCTTCTCTCACCACCAACACCCCACTTAGAAGATTTGGAGAATGGATTACAGCTTCCACGGCAGGGTGGGCAAGTCTTCCATCTCCCATCTCTTCTGGAATGGTAACATTTTCACCGCGAAAAAGGACATCGATAACCACCTCGCCGCCTCTTTCAGCAAGATCTCGTCCTCGGGCCAACTACCCCAATGCATTCAAAACCAAAAACGCTCGCGATGAAGCCCGGAGAATCATCTTTCCCTCCGACACCTCTGAGAGCTACAACACACCTCTAATTTTTTCTGAATTAAACCAAGCCATCCACGACGCTGGTTGTACCTCCAAGGGCCCAGATAACATAAAGGATCATTAAGCAGAGACTAAACTGGTTCCTTGAGACCAACAGAATCCTCTCCTCTCACCAAAGCGGCTTCCGGAAACGTCGCAATAGCCTAGACCAGTCAATTACGCTTGACACCGCTATCCGGGAATCCGTTGCAAAAAATGAACACCTCATTGCCATCTTTTTTGACCTTGAAAAAGCTTTCGACACTACTTGGAAATACGGCATTATCCGCAAACTTTACACCATTGACCCCAGAGGCCACTTCCCCATCTTTATTCAAAATTTCATCTTACCAAGGCAGTTCCAGGTTCGTATTGGCCACACCCTACCCTCTCAAACCCATACCACCAAGAAGAGGGCGTCCCCCAGGGCTGCATCCTATCTCCCACTCTCTTCAACCTTAACGTTACCGACATCGCGGACAACCTTGGCCCTAAAATTAAACGTGCCCTATACGTGGACGACTGCACCATCTTCTACTCCTCCCCTAGCTTACCTCTTGTCGAAAATAGGCTCCAACTCAGCCTCAACCAGCTGCAAGACTGGTGCAACAATAACGGTTTTGAATTCCTTAAAGACAAGACAGTCTGCATGTACTTCTTTCATTTCAACAAGCTCCACCCCAACCCGAACCTCGTGCTTAATGGCAATCGCATACCTAAAGTTGAATACACTAAGTTACTGGGTTTAACTCTAGACCCCAGGGACTCCTACAAGCGACACATTACTAACCTGAAACAGAAATGCAACAGCTCCCTCAACTTTCTCCGCCTCTTCTGCAACACCACTTGGGGTGCGAACCGCCATGCTCTTCTCAATATCTTCAGGCTCACCGTTCGTACCAAGCTTGACTACGGCAATATTGTCTACTGTGTTGCTCACAACTCTTACCTCAACCACATCAACACCATCTAAAATGAGGCCCTCAGGATTTTGTCTGGGTGCCTACATGACCTCCCCAATCACCAACTTTCATGTTAAAGCCAACGAGCCCCCCTTTCTGCTAAAGTGTAGAAAGCTTAGCCTCTCCTATGCTTTGAGAGTCCTCACCAACACCCAGAACCTGGTTTAAACCCTTATTAGGTACCCCAATTTCTCCACCCTCTTTGACAGGACTAAAACCCTATCCCCTCCCTTTAGCTTACTAAAGCTTCTATTTTCAAAATGGATTTTTATTGTCAAAATGGACTAGAATAAAGCCTTCACATTACCATTATACTTCTTTTTTGGTACTTGATAACCTAAGTACCAGAAATAGAAACAAAACTTTTGTTAAGTATTTTGGTACAGAGTTTTTGAAGTACCAAAAAAGGAGTATAATGGTAATGTGAAGGCTTTATTCCAGTCCATTTTGACAATAGAAATCCATTTTTAAAATAGAAGTTGTTTTACGATTCAAATTAGACCTGCTCCATCTCGGCATCAACCCCGCCACTCTTGGCACCTTCTCCTGGCCCATTTGTCCTCCTTGGGTCACCCCCTACCTTCTATCTACCTGGTCTTCTCCACTCATCACATAACCCAAACCCACCCTAACCTCTTCATCAATCCCCACAACGAAATGAAAGACCAACTCTCAAAGTACACCTCCATCTATACTGATGGCTCCAAGGAAGGCGACAAGACAGCTGCTGCTGCTGTCATCCAAAACATCACGCTCAGTAGCAGGCTTCCTGACTACTCTCCGCTCAGCCACTTTGCCATCTTCTCCGACTTCAAGGCTGTCCTTACTTCTTTACTCAATCTTAAAATGGGATAAGTCTATATCCCACCTCCTCTTCCGGAAATTACTTTCGCCCACCCTCTGCAGGAAAAGTATTTTTTTCTTCTGGATACCCAGCCATGTTGGCATCCCTGGCAATGACAGGCCGCTAAGCTTGCCCTCAACCTCCCCCTATCACATTTCCAAAAATTCTTTTTGACAACAAAACGTCTATTGCTTCCCTTGTTCGTGACCGCTGGCAAACCTCATGGGATTCTCAAATTGATAACAAACTCCACGTCATCCAGCCCATTACTCCGATCAAACCCACCATCAACAACCTCTCTCGTGTCGACAACGTTCATATTACCCGTCTTAGAGTAGGTCACACCCACCTCACTCACTCCCACCTCCTTATTGGCTCCCCAAACCCCTCTACAACTATTGCCATTTCACCCTCATAGTTCATCACGTTCTCCTTACTTGCCTCTGTGCAACCTTCCCAGGGCTTCCCTCGCTCCCCCAACTCAATTGCCGAGCTCTTCCAGAAAAACCCTCCGAACAAAATTATCTCCCTCCTTCGTCATGCTTCCCTCTACAACCATATTTACTCCTCTCCCACCCCCTTTCTGTACTTTTTTTCCACATGCACCTCCTCTCTCGATCTCAGCTTTCTGACTTTTAGTTCTTGTATTTCTCTTAATCTCCCCCTGTTTTCTTTCCTTCCTACCTCTAGAATGATCTAACCTCTCAGGCACAATTTGACCCTTGTTGTCACGGTGTTGTTCAGCCCTCATCAAACAAACAAACAAACAAAACTATTATAGAAACATTCATGTATGAACAAAATACAGCTCTTTAAATGGCCAAAAAGGCAACAATTCTTGCCAAGGTTGCCCCTGTATTGTCCAAGTATCAAATTGTATTTATGAATTGGTACATCGGAAGCCATATGTATAGCCTTATATATGTAGCAGACTCTGCAGATAGGCTGCACCAGTTTTTCATAACCAGATAACATTTTTTATAACGATATTCCAAAAATCTAAATAAGATACCCAATATCTCATGTGTCCTTTTCAACATAACTGTAGATTTTGAAGAAAAGCAAAACAATTTACTGTGTGATTTCCTTTACAATAAAATTTAAGAAATATTAATCACAAGAAGGAAACTTTGATTAACACTTAACTGAATAATACGTTCGTCTTTAAAAATGTAAATTAACCTTAATGAGCTTCTTATGTAGAGCAGTGATTGCTGCATTAGAGTGTTAAAAAAAGTGCAATAAAATCATTTGCTTCTATGATATCTTTGACACAATCATCCATGGGCCGGCGAGATCTACTGACCAGCAGGGTCACTATATATAGTATATAAAGAAATATTTTCGCTCGAATGTAATTCAGTTTCTAAACAAAGGCCACGTAACCACATTTTGTTTATGGATTCAGTGTTGCGTTGTGGATCTTTATAAATGACACTTAAGTGGAATATACGCAAAACAGAACCCAAAGAAAAAGAAACGACAGAAGTAGGCAAAATGCGTTAATTTATAATAAAAAACATACTATTTTCCTAAACCAAATTGTACTGCTTTTTGAAAAATAACAGGAAGACGTTGCGCGTAATATATTTTTGATAGAAACTACCGTATGATGTTATAAACATTACCCTCAATTTAGACAAAGGGGTAGATTTGACTGGACTTTACACATGAGTTGCTGTAATGATTGTTAAATTGTGTTGAGTTTCCTTGGTTATTTCTGACCATCAGATATTTCGCAAAATGCTTTGGGGCAATACATTTTCCTTTTTAAGCTACTTCCTAAACGGTATGATTATTTCAAATCTGTTTCTGACGTTACAGCTGATGATATTATACTTGGCATAGATTTTAATGAATTCAACAATTACGAAATTGACAGTTTGAACCGTAATATTGATTTTGATGAGGTGGATGATACCATAAAGTGTTTAAAATATGGAAAATCGTGTGGTATAGACGGAGTGTCACCCGAAATAATAAAAAGTGCTCCAAACAATGTGATTCAAACCATGCATGATTTATTCCAAAAATGTTTTACTCTTGGTATTTTCCCAGACCAATGAAGAGTCGGGCTAATTCATCCAGTTTACAAAAAAGGGGATAAGAAATCCACATCGAGTTATAGACCTATTATTTTACTATGTATAACGAGTAAGATTTTTACACGCATTCTAAATAACAGGTTGTGTTGTTGGTTGAATGATTCTGAAATTTTATCTCCAGCACAGGCTGGCTTTAGGAAAGAGTATTGTACAATAGATAATTGTTTTGTAATTCATACGGCGATTTCAAAAGCCTTTCGTTTTTCTAGAGGTAATTTATATGCCGCCTTTATAGATCTGAAAGCTGCATTTGATAATATTGATAGGAATATATTATTTCACAAACTCATTCAAATAGGTGTCAAAGGACGACTCTTGAAAATTGTATATGACATGTATAGAGATGTTAGATTAAGGGTTAAATGTAATAAGTGGTTTTATTATCTGCAGAGTTTGGTTGTACTACTGGCGTCAGGCAAGGGGACAACTTATCCTCTATTCTATTCTCTTTGTATATGAATGATCTCGAGGATGTACTTAACAATTGCACTTATCCCGGTATAGCTATAAATAAAAGAAATATCTGTTGCTTGCAATATGCTGATAACCTTGTAATGTTTTCGTACAATGCATACTCTCTACAAAAATTGTTGAATGAATTTGAAAATTATTGTAAGTTAAATAGGCTTCGGATTGATAAAGATAAAAGTAAAATAATAGTATTTAGAAAAGGTGGTTATCCAGCAAAACATGAAAAATGGAGTTTGGATGGTAGTAAAATGGACGTTGTTAATCTATATAATTATTTAGGCATGGCATTCACACCTAAAGGAGTATGGTATTCTGCACAAAATAATCTGAGTTCTTCTGCGAGCAAAGCAATCTTCAGCCTGAAGAGTGTTCTGAATAATTTACCTGGTTTACCTGTTAGTAACGTTTTACATATATTTGACTCAAAAATACTTCCAATCTTAACATATGGAGCAGAAGTATGGGGTATTGCACCTCGAGATAGCGTTACCATGGTTTATAATCGTTTTCACAAATATCTTTTAGGTCTTCCTTTTAGAGCTACCAATATTCTTGCTCTAGGTGAGCTTGGTCACCCGATTCGAATCGCATGATCAGTAACTACTGTGAATAATTCCCAAAAAATGCTCAGTAACTACTGACAGGTATTATAATACGGTAATACATATTACGATCATGGTCAGTAACTACTGACACATAATCTAATACGGTAATACAGGATTACGGCTATAGGTCTAGTTGTCAGTTTGCAGTGCACGCGTATGAAGAAGGTGGCACGACAATTATCAAGTATAAATCCGTCGGCTTCAAATGAGAACTTTTTCAATACGTCGGAATACTACATTTTTGCGGGTCTACCATTATACGAAGGAAGAAGAATATGACATGCAAATTTAGGTAGGTGTATGATAAAAAGTAATGTCCCGAAGAAAAAAAACAACATGTTATCATGTTCACAAAAATTAGGTTGAGAGTATCATTCAACAGTCTAACCTAAAAATAGTGTTGTTCAATTAAGGTATTTACTACCTGTATACTTTGTCACCCTAGAAAAAACAGCCAAAATCTCGTGTGAGCCGCTAGTAAAATTACCCTCATCAACCTAGGGAAGGGGAAG
>JAIGNY010002175.1:0-17250 GCA_020152595.1 Chiridota heheva
CGATCCTGTGACTTCGATCAATGTCCATATTTTGCAGTTCTACACCCACTTTGTCATAAGCAAGCTGTTTCATGATGTTGTCTGTGTTTCCATCCATAGTTTCACAAATGCCGAAAACACGCACACAATTTATACGTAAGTATTGTTCCAGTACATTAAATTCCGAATGGAGCTGCTCGATGTCAAATTTGAATTGATTATTTCGATGGTTTAAACTGGCAAGTTCTTAGGTTCTTCTTTCCATTTGGCATTCTCGGTCGTAATATTTTTCCTCATGGATGTCACCCAGCAAAGACATTTTTACCATCGTATATCATGGTAAAAATGAGGTAAGTATGATAATTTGTGATAACCCTGTGGTAAATTTAAATGTGGTAAATGTACCATATGTTTGCCATGGTACAAATATGACAAATGTGTAGTGAATCTATAAATATAAAGTGAATCTGTGGAAACATAGAATGGTACTTCTGCGGTAAATTTACCATACTCTTACCATGGTAAATATGAAGTAAATCTGTGGTAGCATATACTACTACATTTTTAGTATTTTACCACATTAAAACGATAGTAGAACCATGGTAAATATATAGTAAACCTGTGGTAACTTCTGCAGTAAATTAATCATACTTTTACCATGGAAAAAATGTGGTTAAAGGAGCAATACACCGAAAAGTGAGGGCGCTCGTTTTTGCGAATTTTACAGATATATCAACCACAAATGACAGAATGATCGATAAACTTCATGCCTCCATAACACACAGACGACGTAATATTCATATTAACCAGAAATTTGATATACTGTCATTACGTCATGTTTGTGCAAATTGCAAAGGCATATCCAGAAACTAGGATGCATGTTGCACGCTTCCCCAGTGTAAAATTGAAACTTAAAATAATTTGGGACTTAGGAAGTTAGGGCCTAATAAAAAAAAACAATGAAACTCACTACGACTACGCACCCCACCTTAAAAAAGGAAGTCTTCAATTTGCAGGGTTTTCTATAATTACTTCCATACTCCATAGTGCAAACACTGCTGTAATTTTAATGCAAGGGAAAGTCGCTTAACTACTACTTTATAAATCAAGTCTTAATTATCATACAAGGAGCAAGTGTTAGGACTTCACTCAGAACGCCACTTACCGAGATATTGTTAACTACTTCCTCGATATTCAAAGGAGGATTCGCTTTGTAGCACATTTTAAATTGTGCCATATCTGTAGTGTCAGGTTGTTTCCATTGTTTTGTTAAAGTATTGTTATTTACTGGCGGTCATGAAATTACTAAGTTCCAAATTATTTTGTCAGACGATATGTCATAAGTTGTATATGAATGTTCATATTTAATTACGTCATCGTCATTCTTGTATATGATTGGCTGAAAAAATCTGTAATGGCAATTCTAGGCTGCAGAAAGAAAAAAAAAAGCGCGTCCAGGGCACTATTAGGCAAGGTCTAGGACACAATTAGGCAAGGTCCAGGACACTGTTAGGCAAGGTCCAGGACACTATTAGGCAAGGTCCAGGACACTATTAGGCAAGGTCCAGAACACAATTAGGCAAGGTCCAGGACACTATTAGGCAAGGTTTAGAACACTATAAGGCAAGGTCCAGGACACTATTAGGAAAGTTTCAGGACACTATTAAGCAAGGTCCAGGACACTATTAGGCAAGGTCCATGACAATATTAGGCAAGTTCTATTACTGGTTCACATTTTTGTTTAAAGATATGTCAGAATGTTCTGCGGTTAATCCTTGACTGGTCACAAAAACCTTCCAAGATTATTCTCCAGTGCTGGATAAACATTCTGCATTGCAAAGAATTAATAATTCGTAAGTTAACCAAAATGAGAAGAAACCAAACAGCCCGATTCGTACCCCGATCAGGAGAACAGTTTTATTCTCCCGACTGGGGAATCCTTTACAGAAGTATCCCAAAATACATCTATCTAAATTCGAAGCTTGTTTAGGAATAACATGAAAATAAAACACATTTTGAGGGCGGGGAACTCAACCACTGCGAACGGTTCTAATTTTTCTTCACGATTTGAAATAGTGGCATATAAATTATTCTTCCACCGTGCGCTCTTAAAATTCACAGTGCGGTTTTCGAGAAATTTGAAGAAAAATGATTAATTCTTATTGTGTATTACCGTTAGGCAGTCGCGCTTTAAGAAGGTTTTCTGAAATTATGAGAAATAACTTGGAGATTTATGAAAAATATTTAGCATTAACTGCATGATAGTAACGAAGTTTGTTTTTCTTTCGCGAAATCTAACATGAACAAAGCAAACTTTCTTACGAACCTTCAATGAAACGACTGATAATTGTCTATGACAGATGCTTCACAATGAAAATAACGCTTCCATATATTAGTGTAAGCTCAGTGCGCATATCTTCCGATCGGGAACTTATTGAGTCCTCGGATTGGCGGTACGAGCCGAACTGCTAGATGTGTTCTAAAGGAGATGTCTTCAAATTATTTTTAAAGTGAATGGCCAGTAAAAGTCACCAATGAAAAACTAGTTGAAAGAATAGGCACAATAGAGATAAGCAAGGAGATATTTAGGAAAGATGGAGATGGCTGAGTCATATATTAAGAAAGGACGAGAACAACTATGCCAGAATATCAATCACCTGGACACTGAAGGTAGAAGAAAGAATTGAAAACATAATACTACATGGAGAAGAGTGGCAGAAAAGGAGAGAAACAGTTTTTGGATGAAACAGTTTGGGGAAAGCTGCAGTTAGTAGCAAGAGACAGAAAGAGATGGAAGAATCTGCTTAGAGAAGCCTCAATATCCACACCCATGAGAAAGGAGCGGTAAGGTAAGATAAGAATTAAGTGATGAACCGAGCAACAATCAGATGTGCTTTTTTGGCTTACAGATTACTTTGTGTCTCAAAAATATCAACTGCTGTACATACTGCACCCTTCCGCACGACCGGAAAACTAAGAGATCAAGAATTTACCCGACAAGCGACATCTTTAGCTGGATGGACCATTTCCGACGAGAATTAAAAGTTGAAGTTCCTGAAAGCTAAGAGTATTTCCCGCACAAACATCAAGACTATCCCAAGAAACCGCAAAGCAAATTTTTGGGGTACACTGTAAAAAATATGAGGACAGTTTACCCCAAAAAGTGGGTGAAACCAGGCTGCCCCCACTTTTTGGGGTAAACTCACTTTTCTTCATGAGGGGAAACCTTAAAGGTTTCCTCACTTCTGGGGTAAAATCACTAAACCCCAATTGGTGTAAACTGCTAGGTTACACCATGTGAGGAAATGTTAGTTTTCCTTTCAATGGGGAAACATTACTCTCAATAGAGGAAATGTTTCCCCAAAAGAGGAAATGTTTCCCCAAATTATGAGGGAAAGCCTACATTACCTCACATTAAGGGGGCAACAAAGTTTCATTTCAAAAACACCTAAAAGTGAGGTAACCTCCTTACCCAATATTTTGGGGTAAAGTCCACTTTACCCCAAAATATGGGTAACTACAGTATACATCAAGATATGCAAAACATATGAGAGGAAGTCAAATGAAAGGGAGTCAGAGATGAAGTCAAATGAATGGATCAGGAATAAGATCGGGATAAGATCAAGGTGGATGAGTGTAATGGTTTGTTGAATGCATTGAAATGGCGCAAGCTATGGACACTGGAAATATGGACACTGGAAGCGCCGGCCTGACAATCTTGTGCACACCACCATTGAGGGGAATATACCAGGAGCAAACCGACATGGTAATCTAGGCATTCGGTGGATTACCAATATAAACAGGTGGTCTGGCTACCACAAGACAGCGTTTAGTTCAACGTCGACGGCCACAAGTGGCTCTGGCTTAAGAAAAGAGAAAGAGATGCAATACAACAATTGAAATAAATTAAGTTTCAGCTGTATTTCTATTATAAACTCAAAACAATCTTTTGCAATGAAAACATATGTACATATTGTAGTGCTTCATCAAATATACGAAAAGGTTTTACAGTACAATTCAAAATGAGTTTACTCATTTATAAACACAAATCTCAATTTGGATCTTGCATGTAATGCAGTTTTTGCACTTCTTATGATCTAACACATTTTTAAACATGCTCGTGCACATAGGTTATTGCGTGATACTATAAAGTGTTTAATATGCAAAATTTGTGATGCATCTTAAGGTTGCTGGCCAGCATGCATGCATTCGTACAGAATATACACTAAAACTCCTATTATAATCAGTGAGAAATTGACTATTTCCCAACATTTTTTAAGTAATCCCTCATTACGCAATAATTTGTCACATATGCAGATCAACAACCATTTAATTGTTCAAGTCCTTTATTTTGAAATCCGCTCTGAAATCTCTTATTCCATTAATTGTGCAAAGAATGAATAAATACAAGTTTTTAAACTAAGTTACATATTTTGAAAACTGCTTAAAGAAAATGTCTTGTCTCGTGATATTCATATCAACGACGTTAGCAAGCAATAGACACATTTGCGTGACGTCACGATCAGCTGTTTATTCCTACTAACTGTCAATGAAAAAAGGTGTCTTTTTTAACTCAGCTACATTATCTGTGCAATGTAAACATTGCCGGTACAGTGTTAGCGTGTGATATTTGGATTAGAAAACTGCTAATAGGTAACAATTTGAAATATATAAATAGAAATAAACATTAAAACAACAGTTATTTAATAAACTATTCATAAATCTAGGTAATGAAAATAGATGTCATTTGTGGGACTCAAACCTACATTGTTCAGCAATACAAAGATAAATATCTTATCTGAAGGACGGAATAAACACGCTAACCGACTAGGCTGTAAGCAAGTATATCAAATCAAATGATACACATTATTGTTAACTGAACAGAAACATGCGGTTGCATATTTTAAATAATTCGTCCAAAGAAAACATTGTGTGAGACGAGACATTTCCTTTAAGGATTTTGAATATGTTCATCTGATGACATTAAATTTGCTTGAATTTTTAAGCTTTAAAACCTCAAAAACTAGACAAGTTCTCCCAGGATTCTAGGCATTTGACTCTGTAGATAAATGTTTGTCAAAATATGTAAGAAATGATATATGTCATTCTGTTCATACCTGTTGTAAACACAACACTTTTATGATCACATAACTTTTATAAACACAGAACTGCTACAAACACAGCACTGCTATAAAACACAGACTACTGCTATATGAAAGAGACTTCTGCTATGAAATACAGACTACTGCTATACAACACAGACTACTGCTATAAAACACATACTGTACTACTGCTTAAAACACATACTGTACTTCTGCTTAAAACACATACTGTACTTCTGCTTAAAACACAGACTACTGCTCTCAGCAAAGCACTGCTATCAGCACAGAACTACTATCAGCACAGAACTGCTTTCAGAACAGAACTGCTCTTAGCACAAAGCGGCTATTAGGACAGAACTGCTATAAAAAAAACAGCCTGCTAAAAACATCAAACTGCTATAAACACAGAACTGCTATAAACACAAATATTGGAATGAGTGAAGAATGTTAGGTACTGTTTCCTCCAGAAAAGCACATCAATTTTAAGTGAATCACTTTTTCGAAGCAAAAATACAAAATTAATAGCTTCCACGAGAAAAATGATAAAAAGAGTTTTTACTTCCTCAATTTCTCTGCTAATGTAATCACTTTTCTGGGTGTTTTCAGATTGTCTTTTATGTTCATTAGATACTTCTGGATGAAAATGTATGTCTCAGAGGCTTTCTTTGGATACTCGACATTACAGGAATAGTACACTCCGAAGAGTGTACTGATGGCAGATGGCTTTCGTGACTGATGGCACATCCATCAAAATGGTACCCTCTGCAATTATGAAACATGTGTGTGGTTTCTGGGGTTTTCAAGAATGGCAACATGTGGTTCTGCGTTGGTCGTCTGTTGTATAATGTAGGCTCTGGTGCGTTCTACCTGTAGATTGAAAGGAAAATAATAATCTAAAATAAAAAAGTGCCTTTCCAAAGTATGTATAAGCTAAAAGATTAAATTCAGTGGTCAGACAAGTTCATCTCCTATGAAAAAGGCAATAAAAATAACGAAATGAAGGAACTGTTTCAAGTGTGAGGTTCTCACCTGTGTACTCATAATTGGTGTAGTGATTCTATTATGGAATGTTGGGGCGATAATGTTGACATTTCTCAACAATCCTTAATGTATTCTCTAAGTTTAATTATCATTTTATTCATATTTTTACGATTTGAATTATCTTTCTCAAAACTTTTTTCAGGTGATAATTATAATTACACTTTGTACATGTTGTACTACTTTCCTGATATATCCAAAGGTTTTTAGATTTTGAGGTTGTGATATGTCCCAGCTAGTCTGACTTCAGTCATTTAAAAGCAAATGATTTTAAATTTTGAACTTAAATATTTTGGATATATATAACGGATTACGATTTTTGAAAGTTTTTTCATCATGTCGTTTCTTGTGAAAACTCTTTCATAATGTTAGTTAAATTTTCTTGACCACTTGAGAAATCATTTAAGTTATGGATAAATGGCAAGTGTGAAAATATAAAGTTAAGATGGATGTGACAAATAAATTTGAGGTATAAATCATATTTTTGGACAGCAATTTAGAATTTAAAGGAATACTCTCATGGATTTTCCATATTAATTCATTGGAGAAAAATTTAAGAAAACTCCAGTTTTATAGCTTTAACATTTTCCAAGATTTTTAAGAAAAAACCCCCCACAAAACAGTTTTTGGTCCTCGTTACAATGTGACCATATATTAATGCCTTAAAATACACAGGAATGTGAATATTACTCAAAGAAACATCTTTGCACTAAATTAATTTTGCATGACAAACCTTAAAATCAAATTGATAGCCGCGCCATCGTTGTAATTTAAGTTTTGCAGCTATTTGAATCTGTTGGTGTCCTCATTGCGCGGAATGTTTAAAAACTAGAAATTCATATATTTTTTTTGCGAATATCAATTAACTTGATTCTTTATTATAACAATACTCACCAGGCATTGAAGTTATCAAAAGAAACAAAGCTTCAAAATTTTATATATTGATGAAAATACCAGGACATTTCCTCAAGTAACGGTGTCCACTTTTGGTGTGTAACGCGTACCATACTTGTGACTAATTTTGAAGTAGAATAAAGTATTTTCATAAAAATGTATTCTTTTACATAAAAAATCATCATTAATACAGAAACAATTTTGAATGTCATTTAAGTGCTATGAGTGTTGGAAACATTGTAAATTTGCTTTCGTGTCCTGGCCTTGTTACACGCAGAATCTAATACTCCAAAAGTATCATTTATGCTTAATTGTCTCAATTCTAAAAAAAAGACAACCCATGAAATATGAAAAATTGGATGAGGAAGTGTAAGAATACTAAAATACTTTATAATGCGAAGGAGAATGCTGATTTTCATGAAATGTCCGAGTCACACTTTGGAGCCCCTTTTTATGGAACTTACCCACATACAAACACCAGCCATCATGACAGCATAGGTTCCTGATGCTATCGCATCGGAACCTAAAATGGTTTGGTGTAATGCACTTCAAAGAAAAACATTGGGTAGGAACCAGACTTGTAGTAGAGTACAGAGTTCATGAGTATGAGTACAAATATTTTCTAAAAATCCCAAAATTGATAAGTATGAATATAGTGTGCATTATTTTATCATTTTAAGTTAATGGGAGATTTTGAGATGTCAGAAGTACAAGTACACTCAGTTCGAAAATTATGTACTGCAGTACGGACTCGCTACAAGTCTGGTAGGAACCTCACCGAACCATGTAACCACAATCTGACAATTAGCCATCAATTCAATGTATTTAGAAAAAAGGTCTTACCTCAAATATCTTAAGAAAAAGGTCTGCATCATTTCCACAGAGTTGCGGCAAAGCTAATCGAGCAGCAACCATTTTCTGTTGCTCGGTGTGTTCACTGCTAACATCCAAAGCATTCAAGCACTGCCATACCTCCTCAAATGGTTTCTTTGATGCTCTAGCAATATCCAAGATATCTGATGCAAGCTCCTTTATCGATGCTTCAAACTTTGCATGCAGTTCACTGTCAGTTAATCTCCGGAATTCATTTGAAATTTCTTTCATGGTGAAAAGGCAGGGATAATGTTCTTTAATAGTCACTATTTCCGGGTTAGAGTTGATTAGTTGCCTTCTCTGGGCATACGTTAGGTCCATTTTTTTCTTGACAGAAATGACGTCTGGGTTGGCTTTGTTGTGTTCTCTATTCATGTACTCTTTATGTTGGGCTAAAGTTAGATCGTCCTCCCCTTCAAGAATTTCCGGTGTCCAGTTTACTTTACCTCTAGATCTGTTGCACTGAAAAGACAAACATTTTAAAACATTAAACATATTCCAGTCAAATTTCATTTTTGCACATTGGATAGGGGACCAAAAAAGAAGCAGATTGGTGAAAAAATATGTTCCTGGCTTATTCCTATCAAAATTTACAGCAAAAAAGCCATTTCTCATAAACTTATAAAAGTGTTGACTGAACTGCTGAGTCTATGACACAGCTATTAAGTTATTACAGCGGCACGTTTATTATTTTTAATTGAAATTTGATTTGACCCCTTTGGTTTGTTTGTTTCACATAATACTGCACTTAAATGTTACATGAGTAGAATGGAAACAAATCTCTAATTATTCTTTAAGTAGAAAATATTTTCCAAACATTTTTGAATCATGTAGAACATATGACATTAAAAGTCAAAGAAATACATAAGGTTTCGAACAATTACATCTGCCTCTAATACGTTGTACGTGTAGTTTAGACTTCGTACAAGTCATTTTTTTCGCTTTGTGGGGAAATTATTTTTCTGTCATAATTTCTTGCAGGAATATATGTTATCGACATGGGGGTTTCACTAATCTTGTTACTTTTATTGTACTCGGCCAGTGAAATATATACAGATGACATTTCACTGGAGTATTTCTTTAATGACATATCATTACAAAGAGCATCACCAATGAGCAATGACTAACCGTATATTCCCTAATAAATTCCCTATCTAATGTTTCTATTTTGGTGACATTTAAAGTCACTCATAAATTGATTGGTTATATAGTAAAACTAAACACTAGGTGCGATTTAACACTCTGCTTAAGCAAAAACTTTAAAAATTGTAAAACTGCCCCTAAAAATACAATCAAAAGAGTTGAATTTGTTATGCATACAAGATCTGACTGAAAAACTTCACCTCTAATAGACGCCCCCTTTTGAAAATGTAACGCATTTTACCATCTTTTGTATACACTTCGACTACT
Source organism: Chiridota heheva (assembly GCA_020152595.1). Classification (NCBI taxonomy): domain Eukaryota; kingdom Metazoa; phylum Echinodermata; class Holothuroidea; order Apodida; family Chiridotidae; genus Chiridota; species Chiridota heheva. Next base: position 9,297 of record JAIGNY010002175.1, read on the forward strand.
TACTTAAGTTTAAATAATTAGATATATAGCAACATCGCATGTTGCGGGTACTGATGTCGGTTGATGGGCTACACCTACACATTATAGTCTGAAGTGCCCCATCCCCATGGAGATGACATTTCTAAAATGGCACTCCCTGCATTTACTTACATTATGTTATTTCTATATTAGTATAGGATTTTCATGTGACGTCACATGAAAAACGCACCGTTCGCGCACCTTGCTGACCATCAGATTTGTGAAAATTCTACGTTTATCATAATACAATTTTACCCAATTTTCTTTGAATTTAGGAGAGTAATCACACTTTTAATTTTCTTTAATGAAAGCTTACAGCTAATTTTGCATTTGTATGTGTGAGTTAGCATCCTTCTGGGAGGTGGATTCAGGTTTTTATGATGGTTTACTGAGTTTGTCGGTCAGCATGCTGCCCATCACGTGATAATGCTGCATATATATATCACATGATAAAATAACATAGGTGAAAAACCCTCTCTATTCTTATATTACACTAACCTTCTTGGAAGTCACAGGAGCAGATGCCGATGGCACAGCACAATTGGTTCTGGGCGAAAAATGTATCCCTTAACATTAAAATGACTAGTTTGATTTCATTTTAACTCTGCAATATTTTTTCTAATCTAAAACTATGCATCAAATTTGATGGTATCCCTGCAAGTCAATCCCATACTGTAAAATATCTTGGACTTAACCTTGACCCTACCTTAAACTGGAAACATCATATTTAAATAACTTGTGTAAGAAAGTAGCCAAAACTATAGGTATTCTTTTTTTAAAAGTGTAATTTTGTGCCACAGAGTATTCTTAAAACTTAAAATCCTTCTTTCTTTTTTTCTCTCAGTTATCCTATTGTAACATTATATGGGATAAAACTCATCCTACTTATTTTAATCAATTATTTACACTTCAGAAGAGAACCATTTGTTTGATCACCTTATCCAATTATCGTGCCCATACAACCCCACTTTTTAGTAAGTACTTTGAATATTTTAACTTTATTTAAGTATTTGATATTCATAGATTTTAACTAGTTTTTATGTATAAATCGTGCAACAATCTCTTACCACCTGCTCTTAGCAAAACTCATAATTATAATTATCATGCCCATTTTACTACACAGTCTTATATTTTACATTTCCACAGCATTCGCTCAAATATTCATATGAGTTGTTCATCTTTACGGGTACTCACTTGTGGAATGACCTAGACGATGCTATAAAATGTGCCTAACGTTATACATTAGGTTTAGTTCAGTACACATGCATAGGCCTAACGGGCCTAGGCCTACACTACATCATAATTCTCAAATTTTCGCGCCGCTGATTTTGCTCATATACTCGAAACTCTTATATATTCTGTATTGATTTTCATGACCCACACTTAAACAATATCGATTACTTAATACTCACATTAAGAAAAACTTGATGAGACCAGCTAAAACGTCTATTTCTTACATCTGTTACGGAGGTTTGCCTCTGATTTCTCCAGATTTCATCGATGATATCGCACATGCATATCGACGCGGCGCGAGTGTCAGCTTTTGATCGGTCGCAAGTAAGCTTGTTGACGCGTGTTTACTGCACAACGATTGGTTGGTTAGGTTTCACTTCATACGAAGAAAAGTAATTATTCTAGTTAGATTTCTACCCTTCTTATTGGGGTAAAATTTAGATTTCCCTCCAAGAGGAAAACGTTTACCTCGCGTACATGGTGAAACCTTTCCTCAGAGCTACGAGGAAAGTAACTATTCCAATTTTCTACCCTTCTTATTGAGGTAAAGTTAGATTTCCCTCCAAGAGGAAAACGTTTTCCTCACACACATGGTGAAACCTTTCCTCAGATTTTTTACAGTGTAGGAACGGACATGGGTAGGAAATAGTATAACGTGAGAGCTTTGTAAATAACGTGTAAGAAATAAAATAACGGGTATAGTTTGTTAACCGCTCAGCTGTGCTGAGCAACTCACAATGCCACCCAACTATCCGGGTGGTACCTCGCTTATATAGATATTTTTTGGAAGTACGCCGGAAGTCACATCTCTGCCACAAGTCATTTATAATCCATACCCGTTTTCCAATACCTGCAACGTGCATGTTTAATTGTTTAAAGCGCATGAGCAGATGACTCGAATGATGGTTATTACGTCATACAGACATTATTTGTAAAGCATACACACCTATACGCTGTAGGATTTAGTTACGCTGTAGGATTTAGTTACGCTGTAGGATTTAGCCTTGTGCGCATGAGTAGAAAGCATTGCATTGTGCAAAACGTAAAAGGGCGTATTCAATCTTATTATAAGTAGTTTAATAAGTTTAATTAGATTAAAGAGGAACTGAAAACAAGAGATTAAATAGTTTTTTTATATATATATCAAAAGAAATATATAAACAAAAAAGTTTCATACGTCAAAATGTCTTTATTAAACATACTTCTTCAATTTGTGCCACCGTTTGAAAGACAGTTTTCTTTTCCTTTGCCTCATTTGCATAAGTTCCTTGAGAATAAGCAAGAACGTAGCGATTTTTTTTATCACCAGCACCTTCAAAAATACAAGCGGTAATTTATCACTCTTGTGAAGGTAGAGTTAAAGCCTGTTTTTAGGTTATCTATCCTCACGTCACCATCGGCTGGGGAATCCGACGTTGAAATGGTTCTTGCTCAAAGGTTGAGAGCCTTCAATGACCCTGAGCTCTTGGCACAGATAGATGAAATTTTGAAGTGGGACACGTATGCTCAACAAGCATAATTTGCGGGCTTTTCTTATTTGTGATTGACCGCCTAAACTTCAGCGGGATTTTTTTTCTGTTCCATTTAAATGTACCAATTTTACAATTGTATAGCATTCTACTTTTTCTGCTACAGTTTAAACATGGCGTGGAGACAGTTAGATCTTTTAAAACGCGGTTTTATTTTCAACAACGGTGTGTGGGAGACCATTGAGGGGCTTTTAATGCCTAATTGTTCACCTATGAAACGGACAGTTTCAGCTAGCTTATTCGCAGACGACGGAACACTGAATTTACCCCCCAATGCATACAAACATTTATTTTCTGATTCGAGCGATGGAAATTCTGCAGATATTTCTGGCAGCAGTTTAGACAAATCTGGCTTCCTCGAACATCTTATTTTTTCCCAATTTGGGTGTGCTGCACTCCCCACGAAGTTACAAACGTCTCTCGTCGATTATTCAGACACCGACGGTGAAGAACTTTCCTTTTCCCCCTCCTCTTCAACAAACTTTGAAACAGGCCTCCTCTTGATGCAGAACCCTCTCCTGAAATATTTTTAATTACGGATAATACTTCGTATTACTCTATACCTTTGACGCTTCCTACCCTGTTTAAAATTGAATCTGTGTCTGAACCGAAGGATTGCGAGGATGAAGTCTTAGGACCAGATGTCACCACAAGTGCAACTTGGGAGTAGCATGGAGGAGCGCCTAGTGAAACCATGCCGGGGCCGGACGGCGAGGAATCTGATCCTGTTCTGAATGGCACTATTAAGGAAACTATACCGGAGGCGGACGGCGAGGAATCTGATCCTGTTTCGGATGGCACTATTGAGGATTTGTTAGCTGTAATAGAAAAATCAAACGATGAGGCACAGCCTTCTTTTGATTTGGGTGAAATCGGAGCGCTGCTGGAGGAGTACAAGGGTCTTTTGACCATTCATGAAACCAGCAGAGCTGCGATCAAAAAATTCAAATCAGGTAAGAGTACTTTTGAGATTTTTCTTAATTAAAGTATTTTGGAAAGGTTCATGGAGAATGTGCCTGATTATTTTGATGCATTTGCTGTGTTATTACATAATGTGTTAAATCATTTATTGCAAAATTTCGAAGGTCACGACAAGATTTTGTTTAGCATAACTGGTGACAGTCTCGATTACTCCATAGGAATGCCTTTTGGCCGTGTTGACCAGCTGACAGTGCAACGTATGATGGATCGAATTGAAGCCGTTATGCAAAGCAAACGTGAGTTTGGGGTGGGGGATTGTCTGATTATTGAGTTAACGCATATTGCTATACCCCAGGGGAAGGGTGGCAATACCTCACCAGAGTCTGATTCTGACTCCGGCACAAAAAAAGACAGTACGTTTTTTCAGAATCAAGTGTAATTATATAGACGTAAGAAAGATAGGGAAAATGTGCCTCCCCAGGGCCCTGCTCATAGCTAAATTGAAATATGAAGAAGTTAGCCGTCACCACAAAGATAATTTTACGCTGGACATTCATGCCCATGCTTATTTGTGCTCAAGCTAATGTAGACACGACTGAAAGTGGTACTATGGAGGCGGTCGATCTGTTCCAAAAATATGTTTTTAGAGATTATCAGATTTTTATTTTTCAAGATAGCATTCATGATCTAGTACCCTATAAGGGACCTGTCTCTAAGAGTGATAGATTATGTTCGTTTTTGAAAAATAATCATTTTAATGTCATCAATACCGTCCCTTCATTTCTTAAACTTAGAGTGTTTTGTTTTATATGCTGCAAGTCTTGCCGTGACCTTAAACATCACAGATGCGGCGCCTTTTGCGTATATTGTCGTGGAGGTACGTGAAATTGTCGTAGGGATTCAGAATGGACTAAATGTAATTTATGTTACCATATCTTCCCCAGTACCAAATGTTTTCATGCCTATCTTGTAAATGTATTTTCTAATAGCCCCAAGTTCCACCAGTGACCTATTTGCGGGTCCTTGAAGAGGTGTCCTCTTTGTAATAAAACGCTTGGTGAAAACCAGCACTTTTGCGAGACCGGCACGGCTTATTGCCCGAACTGTCGGCAGACCGCCAAGGCGGGCCATCTTTGCTTCATCACCCCCATGAAGCCTCCTAAGGTAGTTAAAGATATGAGGTATATGTACTTTGATTTTGAAAGCTACATTTTGCCGCCAAATGCAGCCGTTATCGAAGTACATAAACCAAATTTTTGCATTGGGATTTTGACATGTTTGTGGTGTATTTCTTTAGTTAATTTAGATCTTCGTTGCCCCGTAGGGACCCATGATTGTTTCTTTGCATTCTCAGAGACTAGATCTGTAAGGATTGTATTGATTTTGTTCTTGCTTCTGAGAACAGAGGTGTTACTTACGTCGCTCATAATTTTAAAGGGTATGACGGCGGTTTTATTTTGAAAGAGCTTAGCAGAAGAGGTGTAAAATTCTCTGTAATTATGAATGGGAACAAGATATTAAGCCTATCATCTAGACATCATGTTAGCAAAGCAGACACTACCACTCAATTCCGTTTCATTGATTCGTTAAATTTCTTACCAAGGCGTTAGCAAAGTTCCCGGCAACGTTTGATCTGACAGAGAGAGTGAGAGGGTTTTTTCCGTACCTTTTGAATGACGGTTCGAACGATGATTATTTTGGGGTTTGGCCTGATGTCAAACACTATGATCCAGATCAAATGTTTGCTAAACAAATGGCCAAATTTCTTGAATGGTATGCCGGGCAATCTGGTAAGCTTTTCGATATGGAAAAGGAAATGTATCGAGACTGTCTGTCTGATGTTTGCATTTTAAAGAAAGGGTGTTTTGTTTTCCAAACATTTAAAAAAAAACAGTTTGGATTTGACCCCTTTCAATATTCTATAACAATAGCTTCGGCATGTATGCGGGTGTTCAGAAAGGATTTTTTAATAGAGGGTACTTTAACGGCTGTCCTACCGGGTAGTCGGGCGGGGTGGAAAGTTTAATCAAATAAGGCTCTTGAATGGCTTTGATACCGCGAGTATCAGCTGAAGGATCCCTTACAGATGGCTGAGTCAAACATGGGGGAGGCTTAGTTTGGTCCTTATTATGTTGATGGGAAAGCAGACAGTAAAATTTTTGAATTTAACGGCTGCGCCTATCATGGGTGTAAACGGTGTTTTCCTGACAGAAAGGCTTGTACACCGTATGATGATCAGACGATGGACGAGGCGTTTGATGCTACTGAGATGCGCTGCGATACTCTCGAGAAGAGCGGGTTTAAAGTCGAAAGCATTTGGGAGTGTGATTGGAAGAGAATGAAAGAGAATGAGAATGTGCAACCCTTTCTGGCCCTGACACCCGTCTACACACCCCTTAATCCTAGGGATGTTTTTTTTTGGTGGGAGAACAAACGCATCATACCTGTATCGTGTCTGCAAAGAAGGTGAAAAAATACGCTATGTAGACTTCTGCTCCCTTTACCCTTATGTGAACAAACGTGGTATATATACTGTCGGGCAACCGACTATTGTAAAGGATGTACGTTTGAAACAAAATCATGAGGTATTTGGTTTTATCAAGTGCAGGGTGATAGCACCCGCAGGGCTGCTACACTCAGTTCTCCCCATACGTATTAACGGTAAACTTATATTTCCACTTTGTAGAAGATATGCCGAGACCTCGTGCGGGGTATGCAGACGCACTGACACCCAGCGATCTTTTTGGGGGACTTGGGTACATCTAGAGCTTGAGAAGGCCCTGGAGAAGGGCTACCAGATTGTGGAAGTTTGCGAAGCGTGGGACTTCGAGACAAATATCAAGAAAACAAAAAAGAGAACAAAGAAGGGCTGTTTAGCAAGTACATAAATGCTATGTTGAAATTTAAGGCTGAAAGCAGTAGTTTTCCTTCTTGGTGCAAGACCAATGAAGATCGGGAGGATTACATTGATGAATTCTTCCGATCTGAAGGTATTGCGTTTTATATGTCGAATATCAAGAAGAATCCAGACAGACCGGCACTCGCTAAGTTGATGTTGAGATCGTTCTGGGGAAAATTTGGCCAAACGGCCAATTTACCTCAGACCAGTTTCATCACTACCTGCAGCGAGTTCTTTGCCCTGTTAACTAATTCTACCAAGACAGTTTCCAATGTAGCCTTTATGGAAGAAGCATCAGCCATGGTGACTTACGCCGATAGAGAGGAATGGGTCGTGAGAGGGGGTCAAACAATGTATGCATCGCTGCTTTTACAACAGCACAGGCCCGCCTCAAGCTCTACGATCTACTCGACAAACTCGTTGACCATGTATTGTATTATGACACGGATTCCGTGATTTATTGGGAGCACGAGGATGATTTGCAAGGTATACCTCTAGGGGACTTTTTAGGCGATCTCACCTACGAAGTTGAATTGCATACATCTCCAATTTTGTCAGCGGAGGTCCTAAGAACTACGCTTACAAAGTATCGGATGGTGTAAGCACCCTCGAAGAGATCTGCAAGGTGAGAGGAATCACCTTAAATTATGGTGTAAGTAAACAGGTACATTTCCACTTACTTAAGACTCAAATAGATGCGCTTATGGCCGGCAGTCCTATAGAAGATTTTACCGTCACTGTAAGTTATAATCATAAAACTGGCCAACAGGGACCGACAGAAGTCATTTCAAAGATACTCTTGGAAGATTACAAACCCGTGTACACAAAGCGGATGATCAATAGCGATTATTTCACGAGCCCGCGGGAATTTAAAAGGGAGAAGCCATCTAAGCCTAGGTCAGTTGTAAAACCTCCACCACCGAAACAACTACCAGTGCCTAAGAAAAAGACACTGACAGTAATTGCTGAGATACATCCTATTCCACCTGTTTCACAGGCCGTGAAGACCTCGACAGCTGTTTCAGTTACAACACCTGTAAAACATTATCAGTTTAGTACCTTTACCAAACCTTTAGCTGTCAAACCACCGGCTACTATTTTGACCAAAACTAGGGTAAAACAAACGAACCAGTTTAAACGACAACCCCTCAAGTCCAAGAAGGCCAAAGCTGTTGTTGTACAACCTGCCCTATCAGCGTTAAAAGGCTGGTCCCAATTTAAACGAACAACCCCTCCGATTCCTTCACCTGCTCCATTAGCTCAGCCATATTTTTCAAAGAGTACGTTTGCTCCTTTCGATCCTCAGCCGGATGCCCCGCCGTCACCTGTCTCAAGGAAACTCTTGGTTATAAAA